>JAQGDQ010000279.1:0-300000 GCA_030141605.1 Tubiluchus corallicola | reverse complement strand
CTACTCTGTATATCGATTTGGAATATTAGAAATTGCCCATACTAACTGACAGCTTTAAAGAATCATTATGATACTCTTCTGTGCAATTAACAATATACTGTTTGGCGCTATTACACTTTCGCACCGCCTAGCTTTTTCTAGGTTATTACTCGTTTTTAGGCTCGTACGTCAGCATTCTATTATTCTTACGTCATCAGTGAATGTTTCCGCTAATCTAATTATAATTTAATCATATATTTAGGTATAATTACCAATAATTACGCTGTATTCACAGTTCTACACCTATACAGGGCGTATCGCCATCTTGTTTGTGTGTGTAGTCACGTGACGAATTTCGTACTAGTTTATGCATTATCAGGGCCTAGCTTAAAAGCACGTGACACACTTTCATCTTCACCGCATTTACGAAATAAAGAAAAAACCTTTACTTTTTTTATAATCTAATAGTAATAATACTAGTACTACAGTAATAAATAAAATTAATGATAAATAACTGCAGTGGTCTAAAATAATTTCCCCCGATACGATACAAACTCCCGTAGCTGCAACCCTAATAATCATAAATTATGCGAAGAAACTAAAAATACAGGTTAAGGGTCACATACGTCACTGCGCGAGAGCGATTGCGCATTAGTGGTGTAAACAGGGTTATTCACGTGCAGCTTTTAATGGCGGCGGTGGGTAAGTAATGCATGATTTTAATCTGATTTTAATCCGGGCTTATAAAGCGTACAAAGCAATAATATTATGGGAATATGGTGTATATTACGCCTGTTGGTCTGCGTTCTGGCCTGCAGGCGTGAAAAAAACCAATAGGCCAGGAAAAGCTAGGCGGTGCGAAAGTGTAATAGCGCCTACTGTTTTATAGTATTACATTATCTTATATGTAGTTATTACGTGTAAATTCATGTATCGTTTTGTAAATGAGAAGTTACCTGAACTATTCTCTAACTATTTTACTACCATATCTGAAATCCATAGCTACGAAACTAGATCTGCCACTCGTGGTCTATATTTTACGCCCAGATTCTGTACCACTCGTGGATTAAGTACTATCAAATATCAAGCTGTTAAATTCTCGAATTGTTTGAACAGTAATATTAAGATTCTAACAGTATCTATATCTTGATCTCTAAACTTAAAAGAAATTGCTATTAACTTACACTGATTAATGTTAAGCTCTTACTCAACTATATTCTGTTTTCGTTACCTAACTTAATAATCCTAACTACATTAATATTCATAAAACTGAAAATACTACAGCATGGCATGAGTCTGTGGCTCAGAAAATGTACTCTAATACTCAATTAATTTTTTTCTCAATTATTGAATAACGAGCTACCGATTCGCAGGGGCGTCGTGCACCAAAAAAAATTGATGGGGCCCGACTGTATATAATGGCGGAACTTAACTGTTTAAAAAACGTATAATTTTGAATTCCCACACAGTATTTTGCGTGCAAGAAAAACAATTTATTTATTCCCAACTGGCATTTAACTTAAAGCTATAGCAACGGAAACTTAATTAAAATTAAAAGTTAAATTAAAATTTAATGAAGTATTTATTAGCCGTAGAACCTGGGTCGGGAACACGGTTGGACTTGAAAAATGAAGTCAGATTGGACTGCCTTGACATCGTGTAAGAAATATAGAATCACGTGAAAATTCCTGTTTGTCAACAAGATGAAACAACAGTGCAATAAATGAGCAAATAAGCAGCTAAAATCGCAGCGAAAACTAGCAGAGATTCTCCTAGCAGGAGAAAAATGATGAAATGTGCTCAAAATCACGCCCTTTTATGCAGCAAACTCATGGGAAAGAGTCGCTAAGGAGTAGCAAAGAGTCGGTAATGTCCAATCAGGAGGTGGCTCATCAATTTGTATCTCCCAAACGGACTCTCTGGTACTAAGCTAGCTCGATAAACTGACTCTCTGGTACTAGGCTAGCTCAACATGATTTCAATGTTTGCATTGTTTTTGCTCTATTATTTCACTGCTGAACGAAGCTCGAGTGCTAACTGAGTTTTGTTAACTAACAGTCTTTTGTGCAAAGACGCTAATGATACTCAACGAGCTGCATTGTTAACTGTTCCTGCCTGCCTCCTGAATAGATTACATGCAAACAAATTAACTACATCCTGACTTTCAGGTAAACACATCTGGTCAGGCACGTATTAACAGTCAGAATAATTTAACTCGGCGACAAACTTTAATGATAAAAAATATTATTGTGCTACTGTACCGAAACGCTCATACTGTTCGCATTTATGGAGCGCTGGGCCCGCTATTGTGTGTCAAAAAGTCGGAAATAAATTTGTTTACCGTTTGCCGTCGAGTTCTGATGTTTCTCTCTTTCACATTTTCTAAAAAATTGGGGGGGGGGGGGGCCGGGCCCCTATGGCACGACGCCACTGCCGATTCGTACTTTGAATGGTGTTACTTATAATTCTACAAATTAGTTAATCCACAGGCCATTACAGATATTATCCTAAATATCAGGAAATACTCTGTCTTTCTTCTCTTCTTTACAGCAGAGTAATTATTAAAGTCATATTATTTTATGCAGTACTATTTTATGAGTAAAGTTTCAGGTGTTGTTCACAGATTGCACAAGTCTTACTTACCTCTCCTTTATAACATTACTAAAAAACCTATATAGCTAAATTTTTGTCTTATCAATATATTGAGAATTATATTATTTAGTATTATTGTCCAAGTCAGTAGATTTATTCTTAATCAATAACCCTAGAAATAATGAAATTGAACTGAAATCAAAACGTATTTAGCTCCTGTTGTTGATTAATTGCATTATTAACCCAAAGTGTTTTTATCATTTCATAACAATTTTGACCTGTGTTTCACATAAAATCTAAATGCTATTTTTAGTTTAATCAAGATTGTTGCCCACTAATTAAAGTACATGTATTTTCTTTACTCTGGATACTTAATATAGCAAATGTCATAATTTTAAAATTATTAATGTTTCCTAAATTAAACTGATAACATTAATGCCCACCAGTGTCTAAAAATCATTTTATCTATATTCGGCAAAGGATAGCAGACTGGGTGACTTTATAGTCTTTTCGCTATCCTTTCTCTAGTTCTAGATCTATCTATTCATTTTAACCATTCTTCAAAACTTATTAGCGATTCTTTTACTAATCATGTTTTATTGTATTATAAAGAGATAAATAAATTAAAATTAAATTGAAATTGAATTGAATCACTGCTTGTTGCTGCGTTGACAGATAATCCGATAATTCAAAGTCATGACTATTTAAAATTTTCACTCTTAAAAGCTCACTCAATGTCGTAATTAATATTACGTCTAACATCATGTTAATCATGTCAATGTTAATTATGTCAATCATATTATGTTTTCCTTTCTCAATTTTCAGTTTTATTGCTTTTATACCATTGCTATTATTACATTATTTACATCATCCTTACTTACATTATTAAGTTATGTACAGACGCATTCATAATTATAATCATTTTTTTCATTTAAGTAAGGTGAGTGTGGTAATGACCATATGGTCGTACATTCACCTCGTACTACTCAAATTATTTTATTTTAAATTTATTGATGTCTTTGATACTGTATTTGTTGTTGTGTGAAATAACATTCATAGTTCATTAAGAAAAGATGTAGAATTGTAATCACTTCATCACTAGAGACATTATAATTTTTAGTGAGCAAAGTCTAAACTACCAACACCTCATGTTCCCTATACTTAGAGGCGCAGAGAAAAACTTGTTGTTAGTAGCCTGTTTTTGTAGTGGCCTTCATCACATGCACTCAGTGCAGCTGTCACTTGATGCAGTTGCTATAAATTGCTTTTACCTACAATACTACCTTACAAGAGTACATTTTTCTCAATATGTTTTTATATCTGGAGTAGTTTACCAAATTGTGTGAGGGTTTGGTTACTTCACCAGCATTAAGATCTTTTGTTTTAATTAACAACTGGTGCTTCACAATGGCTAAAGTAATAAAATTCAAAATCACCCAGTTTCTTTTTAGTAACTATTGTACAGGTTATGGCCAGTATATGAACCGTCATTGTTAGCTTCATTATTGCATGTCCTTTATTATAGATCTGAGATCCCCGTAAGAAATCATTTGCACATTTCAGGAGCTTTAGTTTTTACATAAAACCATAATCACGACAGACTGTGGTCAGCAGTTATAGTGGGCGTTACTATAATCGTAATTTAAGCCATGACAAAACCAGTTGCTGCATTTTCGAAAATGGTTCACATATGGCAGCTCAATTAGAGCATTTATCATTATCACATAGTTTTAACATGCTGGCTATTTTATTCAATTGTTTGTGTATTGCAGGTTTTTCTGATGGATGTATAAACAGTGCAAAATGAAGCGACCTTCGTTAGCAATACTTGTTACAGGAATTTTTGTCGCTTATGTGGGTCATACAGCTTGGACCATGTACCACCTTTTTTATCCAAAAACCTGCACTTTGAAACCTACTTGTATTAAACCATATCTTTCTCGCAATCCACAGCTGCATCTGTTGGTGTATACGTCATCTAAACTGAAAGTGTCAGATTCCAGCTCTTTAAAGCTAGTTTTGAAATACGATAATTTCAGCGTGGATGTTCCATCGGAGTTGCAACTCGACGTGGAAGTGCCTTTAAAAACTAAGCAAAATGGTACATTGTATGTGCACGTGTTTTTGTTGCCTAGATATGAGGAACCTTTTAGAAGTCGATATGTTTCTCATCAGCAAAGCCATTTGACCTCATATTTGATTCCTGAAGCGGAAACATTCAGCCTCATTAATGATGGCAGTACTAAGCAAAGTGACAGCAAACCACGTCATCAAGCAACACCAGTGTCGCATTGGCGATCACACCTAAAAATCAATGTTGTGAAAGATTTCATAGCGTTTGATAGGACTTCTTTTCCACCAGAGCTGATTCGCTTTGCTAAATTATCACCAGAGGGTGATTATTTGCCGCTGCTGTTCATCGACGATGTTTCCAGCCGAATTCGTGACTTCCAGCGAATCAACGAGACAGCACAGACTCTGCCTCTTACTGTCATTTACTCACCAATTTCAATAGGTCACCTGCGACTTTGGGTACAAATAGAGGAGTCGCTGAAGTTGATGGAATCACTCGGGTTCAAGGAAAAGGACACAGACGAAGTGAAAGGAATATTTGCGGATACGAATTTTTTCTTCCTGATGCTTACATTTGTAGTGTCAGTGCTTCATCTGCTTTTTGACTTCTTGGCTTTCAAAAATGACATATCTTTCTGGCGGTCACGTGATTCTATGGTCGGTCTGTCGCTTAGGACAGTCATATGGAGATGCGTAAGCCAGACTGTAGTATTCTTATACCTATTAGATGAGGAAACCAGCAAACTAGTTCTGTATCCAGCAGGTATTGCTACTATAATAGAATTTTGGAAAGTGAAGAAGGCACTAAAACTTAGAGTTCAGTGGGTGGGGTATTTACCAAGATTCTACCTTGAGCGCAGTAGCAAATCTGAGAAGCAAACTGAAGCATATGATTCAGAGGCCATGCGGTACCTTTCGTACATTTTGTACCCTCTGTGCTTGGGAGGCGCTGTGTATTCTCTCTTCTATGTACCTCATAAAAGTTGGTACTCCTGGTGTGTTAAATGTTTGGTGAATTTTGTGTACGCATTTGGGTTTCTGTTCATGCTGCCTCAGCTTTTCCTCAATTATAAACTTAAGTCAGTGGCGCATTTGCCCTGGCGAGCATTTATGTACAAAGCATTTAATACATTTATCGATGACATTTTCGCTTTCATTATTACCATGCCAACGGCTCACAGAGTCGCCTGTTTCAGAGACGATGCTGTATTCTTGGTCTATTTGTATCAGAGGTGGCTATACCCAGTTGATAAAACTAGAGTAAATGAATATGGCAGATCATACGAACATGAAATAGATTCTAATGATGTGAGTACAAAACCAAAATCAGAGTAGATAGGACTTGCATTCTTGTTGTTAATAGTTGTTATCTGTTCAGTGTTTAGTGAGGAAGTAGGTTTCTCAGGTAAACTGAGATGTTTGCTTCTTGGTGCAGCATGTTTTATCTACCATTATTGGTAACTGTCTATGCGTGGACTGAAACCAGCATTATGCTGTACATCGATAAAATTGTTTCCTAAAAAACTATTTGTTTATTTACTTATTTAGGTCTAAGCTGCATCTTTTATCATTTTCAATAATATCATTGGCATGTGCCTTCAGTTGCCTTTCTTTATTTAGAGCTGTATAATTGAAAAAGGGGCTCAATTTTTTATTTAGCTAGAGTTGTTAAGGGTGAGAATTCTCTACCAAAAGTGAATTCGAATCGAATGTGCGACTTTTGAACTCAAATGAATACCGAATTTCGAATCTGAATTCAGTTTTAAAGATTATTGAATCACTAGGTCCTAATAAAAAGCGGTCTCAGACAGATAAAAACACTAATAATTTGTTTAAAAATTTTGTCCAATAATTTTATGTATCCATAATTTTAGGTTTGATTTAAATTCTAGCTAAAAAAGTTCGTTCGTATCGAATTAGAACATTTGATGCTCACCCCTTAATTATTTTAAATAGACTATTATTGTGAATTATACAGCACTCAGTAAAAATTTGCAAGTCTAAAAGTAAGGATCCGAGAGATGAGATTTGCATCTCAAATCTACTTCAGATGAAAACTTTATTCCCCACGAGAATCCAGTCCTAAAATTTTCACATAATTAAATTATATGACGACATTACTGTAAGCATTCTGTTCAGGACACTGTCAAACAACTGTCACTTTATTAAATTAAGTCGGATACTAATACTATGTCATGCTTCACAGTTTGCATTACTGTTATTGTTTTATTTGCATGTCCACACTCTTGCATTAAATATCTTGTTGATTCAGATTAGAATGGAAAACTAGGTTGGCTGTCTCTACATTTTCTGAATTTTTCCAACTTAACGTAGCTAGGCCTAATGAACTGTTGAAATGATTGAATACCTATGCTGACATTTGCTGCTAAAATTTGTTTTGCCAAAAGCCCGGGCATTAAAAGTAAGCTTGACATTTGTATTTATAACGAGGTTTGACTGTATTATTACACAGTTTGGGGTCATTGTACTGGAAGCTTTTACATTTGAATTTTAGCCGAATTTATTCAACTGCACGGGTGTTGCTATTCCAGTGATACTAGTCTTATATTTATCTATGCAATATACATTGCTTTATTTTGGTTTACTACTAATTTGCAATTAATGATTTAATTGTTATGTTTTTTTATTCTATGATTGTTGGTACTACGATTCCCAAGTAGCATGCAATGTCCTTGACTTTATTGACGCTGTGAGTAATGTAATGAATTACAGCTTACACAGTTACATAATCAGGAAAATAGGCTGTTCAATTACTTTGTTAAGCATGACAATAAACTTTATTTGACATAATTGTATAGTTATGAAGAATTTTTGTTGATTACAAAGTTCAAAAATGTACCTATACAGTACTTATTATTATTGTTCTATATACAAAATATGCTAATTATTTATCATTCTGGTAAATACGACGTTTAGATTTTTAGAAAAAATTATAGTAATCAACCTATAGGCGGCAGTATAGACATCACATGATACAACCGATAAGTTATTAGAGATTCGCAAATAATGCATAAGCAGGTTTTTTAATTTGTTGATAAAATATTTTACAATTCAGCTCATTGTGTTTGTAACCAGTACACGATCGCACCATCAGCCACTTGCACTGAATGGTGTGGCAAGACAAGAGACTAGCTCACTATAATCGATAAGCCTTTAAAATGAAAACTGACAGAGTTGACTTGGATACATTCAGATGTGCATATGTTGTACTTTGTCATTCTTCCCCATTCAAGTAACCAGTCAAAGACAGTATGATAGAGGAAACCGCCCAGAAGCAGTTTCCTGCCAACATGCATTTACGAATAGACACAGTGTTGCCTAACTTTGATTGGTAAGCATACGAGACCACTCAGCTATATTTCCCTTGCCAAACAGCTGCAGGTTCACAACAAAGAGTTTAGTATCACACACAAAAAAAATCACTCACAATAGTTTCACAAAAAATTTTAAAATGTGATATACTTTCATATTTAAGTAGTTGGCAAACACTTCTGAATAATAATTCTGTACTGTAGTGGTTTAAAAATTAAGTTAAATACAAATAAATTACAGACGAGTTTCTGTACAGCATATATAGTAAGGCATCAACTGCAGTCTCACAATAAAATCAAAAATATTTACAAATGACTAACCTTTTCATGCATCAACAAACCAGACGAGTACATATCAGAAACATAACAAAACAACCAAAGGCCACAACGTTGCACAATTAGGCAAAAATCTGCCCTTCTCCCTTAAAGGTTGAAACAACATCTACCTTCATGGCACACTAAATAATTTCTGGCAAATATTTACAGATATTAAATAAATACTTTATACATCTAATTAGAACTTTATATTATGCTGTGTGATATTTTTCATGAACAATTTCTATACATCAGAACAGCACAAGTGTCTTGATGCACAGTCACTAACTTCTTGCCAATCTAAACATCCACTGTATCCCTGCACTAACACTGCTATCTCTGCCTGTTTGAAAACTGAGGTAAGCAGGAATTATATTGATAGAGAAAAGTAAAATTAAATTTCTTCTTTCAGTTAAAGAGCACTTGCATGTCTGCTTAAGAAACTGTCATTTACTCAGATCTGGTATTGTTATGGGAAAAGTTTGTCGTTAAGTAGTAGATTTTAAATGCAGAAAATGTTCCCTATTCGTGCTTGGAACGTCGATGAAGTTTTGGCAAGCTAATCGCAGAAGTTTCCTCTTCCAGCTTCTTCAAATCTTGCATGACTTTTGAAGAACCTGAAATAACAAATATTACTGGAATAAATCACAGGCAAAAAACCGACAAAGAATATTGACAAAAGCCATAAGAGACAGACAAACCCCCATCTCCCAAACGCAGGCAAGATTTCTAACCATCCAACTGCAGTCGAAAGTAAAATGTGGCTACATGCCAATATAAGCTAATAAACTAATAATAGCACACACAGGGTCGAAAGGAATGTTCCTGGATAATTTGTTCAGGAAAGAAATCCTTATCACAGAAACTCGTACGAACTCTAGTCACTTTAACTGATTCTGAGGATATGAATGTCACCGTTCATCTATTTTCTGACAGATTACTGCACTAAACACACAGTAAATTTACACACACATTGATATGCTTGTTTTGAGTATGATTTATGTATACATACATACATATATATATATATATATATATTCAAGCTTAATGTGTTCAAGCAACACATATGTATCGTATATACATACATATACACATGCACGCACACACACGCTTTTATACATATCATCGATATGAAGCCTTGTTACACACATTCTTTCTCATGAACCAAAAAGTGTCATTAGCTGCTGCTTGGATGTCGCATGTAATTGTTCCGACACAATAATGGTAAGAACTTCCAAAAATTCACCTGGAGCTAAATGAGCTGCATATAATGTAGGTTAAATGCAAGGCATTCTTTCTTTTCTCTTATAATTTTATTCTTGAATTTAGTATAAAGGTAGCTGTACATGTCAAAGTGCTGTAGACCTTCTACGATAGTCTGACGTTTTTATACCACTGTATTAAACTCGTTTAAAGTTCTTTAGCTTCTATTACACAATCTTAATTGTTTCAAAAAGCAAGGATTCTAGCAGATTTCTCTCGAGCTGCAAGTTGACAGATTTTTCAGAAAATATTCTAGCAGTGCGTATTCGAAAAATTAAACAAACACCAGATACAAGATAGATGCAAGCATTTTGCGTAAGATTGCCCTTTCAAGTTTAAATCACCTGGGCCGAGGCTGAAGTATGGTCAGGTGCAAAATTACAGCATTTTTGTACCTTTTCTAAACCATGTATCCTCAGTTTCTTGTAATATCCATGATCAGCAACTTAGCATGATGACTTGTTTTGCTCATGGAAGGGGTTTACACAATTCTCCCACAATTAACACAGAGCACATGGAAATAAAACTGCTAAATTGGTTCCTTTTGAGTGTAAAAGCCACAAGTTGTTTAGAAGCGTTAGTTGTCATTTCTCGTAAATTATGTTTATTGTTGTTTACAGATTGCTTCCCAACTTTGTTACCAATTCATGTAGTGCCATTGTTTTAACTGCTACTTCTACCTGTTGTGTAGTAATTTACTTGCACATCTCAATCTATGCAGATTCTGTTGAAACAAGAACATTTCAAAATGTATGTCTTTAATGAGGAACGTTTAGAACTTTGCCGATGTGTACAAAACAGTAACTTTTCATCTTCACAACAAATAACAACTGCTGATTTTTAATGTCATTTGTGCTTGGTATAATCATTATCACCAGACTGCTTTTGTATGTAACACATAAAGCATAGCTTGAATTGTACATCTTTTTTGTAATCTAAAATAAATTGTATGAAAGTTCAAACAGCAGTTCTGTTTTAGACCATGCACAAATTCATAGTAAGAATTTGTCATTTTGCAATTAATTTTTATGCCTCGCCTGTAAGTAGGTCATACAAGCACTTGGAATGGAATATGGAATGGAATTACGGTATGATATTTTATCGTACGATTTAATTTTGCAGCTACAGTACGGAAATAGTACGGTATTTTTCAAATGTACAAAGTACAGTATTTTTCCGTACCATGCCGTACTGCCAGCTTTGCCTGGGCCAGGTAAATAAACAAGAATGATCCCACTTTTAACTTTGCTTAATTAAAAAATTAAAAATTCGTGTTCCTTAGTTTTGCCGGTTTCCTTTGAGCGGATTTCTTTGATGATGTTACCTTGAATTTTAAGGTTATTAAACAAAAAAGTGGGAGAAGATTAATTCCAGGACATTTTAAAAAACAAAACCTAGCCTACACCATTTTCCGTAATCATCACCATTCTGGTGCTTGATTAAACTTTTTGACATTATGATACTGCACTGGTAACAAGCGTGGGCAGGAGAAAAGACTCACCTGTATATTGCTTTACTCTGTGAGACCATTTGGGTAAATCCTGTGCAGCAGATTCTGGAACACTCAAAGCTGGTGCCTTGATTTCTTTCTCATGTTCTTTTTTGGGTAACACAGCTGATATGCCGTCTGACTGAAATGTAGCAGGACTTGACACGCCAATTTGAAGAGGCTGCAGTTTGGGCGTCCAGTGTGGTGGAGACTTAATTTCACTTGGTTTTCGCGATGCAACTGGCCATTTCGGCAAATCTGCAGCAGCAGATGCACCTAGAGAGCTTGATCGCAATTCTCTATTGGCAGAGTCCCATTTAGCAGCAGAGGCTTGTACTAATGATGATGGTCGCTGCATCTCTGGATGTGTACTTCTGCCTATTACTTCAGGTTGTGTACTTTTTCCTATGACTGGTTTAGCAACAATCACTTCCGGTTTATGTTTTAACGAGTCGAACGAGTAAAGAGTGTCTTGAAATGAAATTCCGCTTCCAGCTTTTGGTTCTACACCATGCGGTGAGGTAAAGGATGTCCGAGGTGTTATATCTGGCGACGAGGGAGTGTTTTCATCAATTATTATGCACTTTTCTTCATCATCTGTAGACGACAATCTTGAACGTTCAGCTGAATCACCGCGCCTGCTTGGTGACACAGACGAAGCACGAGAAGATGGCTTATTTGATTCACATTCTGCCCTATTCTGTTCATCCACTTGCTTGAAGAAAGCAATGCGAGCAGACACCGGTGCCACTTCCCTTTCAGCTGCTACCACAGGCTTTAGAAAAGGTTGTCGTTCAGAAGAGTACCCACTTGCTGAGTCGTCACTAAATGTACGTTGATGTGAAGGTCGAAACTTTGGCTTTTCTGCTACGACTGGCGGAGTGATAGATTTATGAAGCTTGACCTCGCTTCTCAAACCCGGAGATATCATTCCGGATGGCGCAGAAAGTCGTAGTCCGCTTGGAATGCATTTTGAATCAACTGATTCTTTTGTGTGAACTGAAAGGCCAACTCCAAAATCGGACAATGTTCGCCTGGACTTTGGGCTATGAGTAACAGGCCTTGGTGCATATGTTTCAGGAGATGGGGAATACTGACTGTTATCATGGGAATACACATCAGCATTTCGTGCAAGGAGCGCATGGACTGCGTGATGATCTTTCTTTGGTGGAGTTACGTGACAGGAGCGGTCAAATTTTTTCTCGGCAAGCTCACGATATGCAGCACGCTCATTCTTTTCAGCTGGAGAAGCTGAAGATTTGGGTAACGTCGAAGCTTTTGGTCCCGTGTATGGAGCTACAGATGGTAAAATACTACTTGCTGGAGATGCATCCCGCGTAAGCTTATTCGAAGATGTATCTCCACTAAGACTTCTCGAAGTTTCTCTTCGAGACTGTGCAGCTATGCGAAAAGGCAAATCAAGTTTGGACGATGCACCGTTAGCTGCAAATGTCAAGTCTCCGTCTTCGTGAACAGCAATAATTCCATCCGATGCTCGCTCCTTGAGTATTACTCTTGGAGTATCAGCCAAAGACGAGCTATGTAGAGAATCGACACTTGAACTGGAATCATGCCGTTTTCTAGCATACTCGGTACTAGTGAGGGACTCTTGACTGCTACCATGTTGAGATTCGAATTTTGTTCTCAGTTCCTTCACACTGCTCTTGCGCTCCACAGTAACTCCGGCCCGCTCGGCCGCTTTCTTGTATCTTTCTTCGGCTTCTACTGTCGGATATTCCGCTTCAGCCACGCTCTTCTTTATACGATCACTCAACGACCTCTGAACTTGTACGTATGTCTCCAGCTGTGGAACAAGGTCTCGGCTTTCGAGATCATCCTCTGTGTCGGCCTTTGATTTAGGTGTGTGTCTTTGACGTGCCCTGTTCAAAGTAGTCACTTCGTCGGGAAAATCTTTCTGTGACAGAAGTTCCTTCTCATGCTTTTGCAATAACTGATCATGAGCGTTACCAGTTTCATAGGCACTATTATCTGATGTATCATGATTTTTATTATCAGAACTGCTAGCCAGATCTGTATTTCCGGCATCACCATGACCATGCAATGTACTAGTGGGTGCTGCCAATTCTTTTGCAAGTTCAACATCTTGAATATGCTGAAGTTCTTCAAACAACCCAAGTACAAAAGATTCGCCAATTGTTTCACAAGGTTGAGGTGACATTTTACCAGGGGATGGTACTGGCCTTGGAGACAATTTGGAAGGTGCAGCACATGTTTCTTCTGTCGTCCTTACAGACTTTTCTAAAGAAACCATTTTACAAGACTCATCAATTGGTGACGCAGTCAACATGTGTGACAAACTCATCGAACAAGTCTCTGTGATTGTATTAGAGAGGTCTTTGTTCGATGTGCTGAGGCTACCAGAAACACAAGCATCATCTTGAGAACTAGTTTTACGTCCTACATCAATCCCTGAAACAACATCAGATTTCTCTACAGTTACTGGATAGGTATCAAGTGGTATTGGAGGCGGAGGATCGCCAGCTAAAACACTCGGTATGAAATCTTTCGCAGAGTATCCAGTGATATCGACGATATACGATTCAACAGGCTGCTGATCGCTTACCTTTGTGTTGACCGGTGAAAGAGATCGGATGGAGTCGATGGACATTGCCATAACAATATCAGAGAAATCAGCACTAATTGTAAGTGGTTCTTCACCATCAGCATTAGTCGTCATTTCTGTAATGCCACTGTCCTCAGTTCGTTCAAACTCACTCCTCAAGCTTTCCGTCAGTGGTTCCAATGCAGACAATTGGGCTGTATCAAGATTTGGACAAACTTTGGTAAAATCAGAAGTCTCTTCTTCCATCACCTTGGCTTCATCTGCAACCGGTGTAGGCGTTTCTGGCAAAGAAGCACTTTTACCTTGTTCCAATTCCAAGTTAACCAAATGAAAAGGTGACTGCATTTCTTGTTTGTCAATTGTCTGATCGATATACGGAAGGCTGTCATCATCAGTTATAGTAAAACTGACGGCATTTTCATACTCACCAGAAGATCGATATTCATTTGAGGTAGTATCTACATTTTTGTTTGAGATGTCACCCTCCACACTGCAGAATTCAGCATCATCCACATCAGAGCTGGAGTCTATGAATCCGCTAGGTGTACCTGGATCTTCGAGTATTCTAACATCACAAATTAGGTTATCTGTAGAATAAACAGACTGGGGATCAACATAATCGACATCAGAACACCCTGGCATATTATCAACATCTAAATGCTCACTTTCGGAGTAGTTAACTTCCACTGAGTCCGGTGTATTTGATCCAGAAAAACCATGACAAGCTGCATCGGCAAGATTTGCATTTGTCAGGTCGTCGAAGACAGGTGGCAATGCTTCATCAGATGTCTCCATTAGTGTGCTACTGCTATTCATGTCAAAGTTTGGTGTAGGAATATTTGTGCCATTAGGAAGAAGCGAAATACCTTCATTGGAAACTGAACTATCGCCTGTGTTTCTTTTACTATCACACGGAATGGAGGATCGTAGACTAGACATGTCTTCATTAGAAGCTATACTACCTGTGGTTGCATGTCGTGGATGTTCGTCGCTTGATATATGCCTCCTAGTGCCTGGCGGCAACACAAACTCACTCGTCACTGAAGACAGATATTCAGACTCGCTTAACCTGGATCTGCCTGGTCGTTCAGCCAGTACATCCTGTTCAACAGAGAACTCTTTTCCACAGTATGTTGTCTTAGTGTTTATAAACCTATCATCAGAAAAATCTAACGACAATTCCATACTAAATTCCGTGTTTTCTAGGCCATCTGAAGACTGCAAGGCAGCCGCTTCCGGGCTGTCTAAGAAAGCTGTTTCCACAGTTAGAAAGCCACCGGTGTCGTCCTCTATGAATCGCCAAGATTTCTGGCTTCTAGGAGAAACGGGAGAAGTTAGATCGTCACGACGACGACTGCGTGTCGTTTCGCTTTGGCTTCTCAAGCGAGGTTTATAATCTGAAGGTTCTTTTTCGACATCAACTTTAACATTGATAAACTTTTGCTTTGGTCGAGCACCACCGGTGACCTTGTTCTCACCGTATTTCTCAATATGTGTCAAATTTCTTGATGAAGCATCGCCATTAGTCACGCCTAATGCCCTGTCACTATGAGTTACAACAGATTTGCTCAATTTGTCTGTCTTCCAAGGCGAACTCAAATTTGTATCCATATACAACGTTATATCTTCTGGAGTGGCAGGAGATTGTAATGCGGAAAACACCTCCACGTTTGACATCGATCTGCGGAGTCCGTTTTGACTGTTGTGGCTGGGAGAATTACGTATTCTGCTAAATAAAGGAGACTGGTGAAGTTTTCGTCTCGTCGCATCCGGAGATATAGCCTGCACTATTCGTTCTTTGAGTGAAGAGCTTTTTGGTGACGTCGATGAACCCTCTATCTTTGGGGATTTGGCAGAAGGTTGATTTAACGCTTGTAAATCTGTGACTTGCAAGGCTGTGTTTTCTTTCGGTTTTTCATCGCCACTGGTACCAAAGACCTGCATAAACTTTTCTTTAAAGGTAGCAGAGCCTTTTCGCTTGTGCCCGTATTTTTTCTCGGACCCGCTAGCACTGCCAGAGTGCAGAGATATATTAAAACGATTGGCATCTGTTCTACGCTCCAACAAAGCTTTTTTTGCTGAATCTACCGCCGCAGCTCCATCTGTCGGAAGCCGAGTGAAAGTGCTAGTAGAGCTGAAAGAATGATGGCGAGCATGCAGGTTCTCCTTGTTTAGCATCGGTTCTGGCTCCAACGAGACGGCAAACACGGCGTGAATATCATCCAGATCGTCAAAGAAAGATTCGTGCGATGTAGATCTTTGTGGACTCAACAACCTTGGTGAATCGAATGAACTACCTGTAAGTAAAAAAGAACATAAAAATTTACATGAAAAACACTATGAGCACACAGCTGCATCAAATACATTTCAAAATATAAGTAAAAATATAAGCAAAAAAAATAACTTTCTTTGTAAAATTAACAAGGTAAAAAGTCAAATGTTCATTGCTTCATTTTTTACTTAAGTGAAGACGAATCCTATTAAAAAATTGGTCAACTTGCTTTGATATTTTCATAAACAAATACAAAAATGCAACATTTCATTTGTACTTCGATATATGCTGTATACTGTACGTTTTGTAGAGATGCAGACTATTGATGTCGCGTTTCAACAGTTTCTTCGATGAATATTTCAGCAGAATCAATTGTTATTTAACATCACTTATTTAGAAGAGAACACATTTTTCAACAAATCAGAGAAATTTTACTGTCATCCTACTAAATTCATTGACACAAAAAATCAATTTCCCGTAAATGCAAATTTAACAAATTGAAAAAACTGAACATTCATTTTTTAAATTTTCACTCAAGGGGCCTCTTCTAACAAAGACAGTGGGCGCCATTTATTCGACTTACAGTTAATAGAATCAGTCGCCTAACTGACTCAAAAACGCTCCACTCCTACTCAAATGCACATAAAAACTATCGGTGACTGACTCGAATAAGTCCACATAATTCAATTAAAATTTTTGTTTCATGTACTTAAAATGAGATACTTGTGTGTGACCAAAGTACCTTTACTACATTTACGCTACACTTACTTCACTTTTGTAGTACATTATAACGTACCTAAAAGGAATAGTATTATGTACATTTATCATGCACTAAGATGTCAGTGTAGTGTTTTTGCATTGAATCTGTCACCCGCTCGTCTACGGCAATTAACCTCATTGGCTAAGAATTTACAGACACTAAACTTTTAATCACATGCCTAGCGATGTCCTTCCGATGTTCTTGCTGCTTTTCGCAGAATGTTTTCACAGTTGCTGTTATGCCACTGATGCAATGACAACAATTTGCCAGTATCACATGCAACTTATATGCGTAAACATACATTTATACTAGTAACTGCACCTGTCGGCTAATAGATTTGGTTGGTTAATTGAGTCAAAACATTTCCATCCCAAAGTGAATCTATTAAGCGGTGCCTACTATAGTAAATTTACAAACTAGAGCTCGCCAACTTTTTTACAGTATTTTCGTAAACAACATTGTTATTGTATTTCCACATGCAGTGTATGTTGAATTTGTACAATATGTGTCAAAATTTCAGCATTTCAATTTTTACCGTTTACTAACAGTTTCGGCAAATGCAGTGAAGCTTCTCTCAATTGTTTGTTAATCAGTCTTATTTTTACCAGAACATGTTCAGCATATTTCTAAAAATCAGAGAAATACTGTCATTCCATCATTCTATTTACATTTACAGATATACTGACCTTGCAAAGTAGTGGGCGTGTTACTAGCAACAGCTAGGGGTGCTACTCCTCCACCCAACAACGACACTTCAGAAGCATCTGAATAACGAGCAGACTGATGTGAGCCCAAGGTAAACAATGAGTCTGCGCTCTTCACCGAACGCAGCTTCTTCCGCCGGGTTGATGCGTCGAGTGCATCACCGGCACTGCTACCACGAAGTTCTGGCGTCTCTGACTTAGTGCTACGACTCTTCCCTTTCTGTGCCTGAGATCGCTTCATAGTGAAGAAAGTTTTCCAACCTACAGGCGTTTTAGGCTTCCGCCCTTTCTTCCTGGAAAAACAAATCATTCTCGTATTTAAAGAAAAAACCATGAATAGGGCATTATTAGGAGAACGTGGAAACAAAACAAATATCATCAACAGGCGAGTAAACTATTTAAAGACAAAAGATAAAGACAAGGTTCATTGACTGTTACTCGTTTAACATTAGAACTAGCTGTTTTAACTGGTTTTGAACAAATGGTATTAATACAAAAAAAATCTCCATGTTTATTGCTGAAAGATTTGTACAGTAGTTGAAAGAAAACACATTTGCACAGAAATAATTGTTTTTAAATTTTCACAATCGTCGTTAAATTTAAAATTTCGCATATAAATTTAAATTTCAGTGCACAAATTTAAAATTTCGAATGTTTACCGTACGTACCCCGGAAGTTCTATCACGGTGTGGTACTTTTCCGGAAGCGCGGCCGGACCGCCACCCACGTCGATGTATTCCTGATGCGAATTGGGAAGAGACACATTACCGGGCATGCAGATGGCTCTCAGTCTTGCCTCCTCTAACGACAGAAGCTTTGCAGCCGGTGTTGATACGGCCAACGATTTTGGCCGGGTTCTCTTCGGGGAAGCTGAAAGAATCAGTGCAACATTGATTAACAATGTCCAAGTCGTTATGAAATTGTGTCTAAATGAGAAGACAGCAGTAGAAATTCACAAAAAATACCTGCAACTTATAATAACTAGACATGCCAAAAAAAAAGTTACGTTAGTACAAATACAAATAGAAGCAAATGAATTAAAATTGCAAATTAGTCAAACCAGACAAACATTCTTGTGCTTTCTCCTAAAGTTATCCACAAGCATTTCTGCCTTTAGTAACTTGCCTCGAGTTTTGTTCGATTTTTTTTTACGATATTTAATGGGTAGACAACCTAACACTACCACATCCAGCTGACAATTTTAGGTAGTACAAGAGACTCTGAATAATGAGAATATCATAATAAATATTCTATTGAAATATGTCTAATTTATTAATGCAAATTTTTGCCGATTTTTATTCTGATCTTCAAACATTCATAAAAAATTGCTTGCCTTAATCTCAAACAGGACAACAAGAGAATTTTTTGTAATAGCACATGCAGATATCTTATTGTTACATTGGTTAACAAAAAGCAGAAATAAAAAAAGCACGTTAGCTTACTGTGATACTTCATACCAGGCACACCGTTTACGTGGAAAGAAGGCATCTTATCACTGAAGATAATATCACAGTACTGAATGAGAAACTCGGTGACTACAGCTTGAACACCCACGCTGTGAAGTCTCGCAGCAGCAGCACCAGTCTCAAGCTCTTTACACCTAGGAAAAAACAATGGAATAGTGAGAGCCTATTACCTTAAATTAAATAAATAAAATAAAAATAAGCCTTTTTAATAAACAGACAGCAATATCAAATGGTTAAAAATGCACTACGTCACAGAGTAAAAATGGATATTTGGTTAGTCAATTCTACGTCTAAATCGTTTTTGGCTTTCATTATGAAAATTGTGTATAATTTTGTCTGAGGAGAAATTTTTAAGTAGAGAAAAAAGCTACTCCTCGAGCCATTTTATGTTATGGTTCACCCACAACATTTTAAGTTGTGGTACAACTACCTGATATCAACTTGGCCCTGTTCTTAAGCACATCAGAAATAAATAATAACAAAATTTTAATTTTAATTTTTGTAACCAACTGTCTTGTCATTTAATAATTATATTTGATAGGGTTTATTTTTTAAGCTTTAACCCTTTCACTACGTAGTTGCTTTTTAACAGAACCGCATTGGCTTTTGCATATCTGACAATAACTTCTTGTGGTGTGTTACTAAAACAGAATCTTGTGACTAAACAAATAGCCATTTGTTATAAAACACTTATATTGAATATTAGTTTTATTTATACACATGCACATACATCTGCACTCACATATATTACGCACACAAATAAGCACATACTTAAATTTAGAAGCCAATTTTCACAAAAGTCGTAATATTACAAATCCATAGCACGTAATTATTTTATAAGAATGCAGAACAAGTGACTAAACACGTTTCACCAACTATCAACAAGTAATTTTGCATGAGAACGTACTACACAGTACAGTAATATGGAATGCACCTGGCGTCAGATGCCGATTGGCTGGTTAGCGTTACTTGTTGCGAAGCAACTCAGTCTCACAGCTGTTAAACTTTTCTACAATGTTTTTGCATGGCCGTAGCAGTGAAATAAACAGATCGGGGTAACTGCGCCTATTGCTGAGCTCGGGCAGGAGTCTGCCGCCTTCTGTCCCTTACAAGAAAAACATAGGCGGCAGTGTGCCGCCTTCCACAGTGAAAGGGTTAAATTAATTCTGTTAGTGTAATTTGTACAATTTTAGTTGAGTAATTTTGCATATAGACAAATGAGAAATGAGTGGATTGCCTGAAGACAATGTCATAAAGCTTCTGTCCATGTTTGCATGTATAATTATGTTAAGCTTGTGTTCCATTGTATACTTTACTAAAAGAATTATGTATCTAAAATAAAGTGGAATTTTAACACACATTTTAAAACTTACTGAAAGTTAATAATTCACACAAAAGCTCTCCTGGTGTTCATAATGGCTGGAAATTTTTTCATGAATATTATAAGTGAATAAACACCAGCTTTTAAAAAGCAATTATGCTTAGTTATGTTAGTACATCCAAAGTTAAAATCTGCAGCTGGAATCATGATTTTCTGCAGCTACCTTAGCAAATTAGGCGCCCATACGATGGCAAGATTCTTGCAGTGCATTCCAGTTTCACCACCATGCGCGGCCACTTTGGCAAGATGGCAGATGAGATACTTTAACGTTCTATAATGAGGCGGCGGCAGTTGCTGAACGACATCGAAAATTCTGAACAGCCTGTTTTCCTCGTCCTGGACTGCTGACTGTAAAGTCGACACAAAAAAGTCAAAATATACACATTTTAAGCAAAAACACCACCCTTAGTTCAGTGCCTCATTTTGCAGGCTTGCCTTAATAATTAGCTATGTTGCGATCTTACCACAAATGCCTACACTAAGTAAGCTCTGCCATGTAGAGCTGGACTAGAAACCGCAAGATCGGATATCATTATCATCATTATCATTATTTCTTTGCACAAAGGTCATGTAATGTTAAATTGCATGAGAAATAATTCAAGGTTATTTTATAAAGAAGCCAATGTTGCTCATTTAATAATAATAATCATAAAACAGCAATTAATTAATTAAATGAGACATTCTTACCACAAACTTATCGTACAGCTGGTAAGTCAGTAACGGATTCGGAAGTTCCCGGAAATACATTTTCAGCAACGAAGCCACACAGTGTATATCCTGTAGAATTTCCTCGTCTTCCAAATTAGGAACTCTGTCTTCATCGAAGGCATGTCTGCAAAAGACAAACAAGAAAATGAAAAAAATGACTAACAGTACTGAAAACTAAAGTATGTAAGAGTAGCAACACAGGTGATTTCAGTTGTACGACAAGCTTCCAGTCATGAGACAATTTGTCAATGGTTTCACTTCATTGATTAGTAATCAAGTTTGTTACTGGCTTCATTTTAAGGATTAGTGATCAACAGTTTTGTTACTTGTTACATTTTACTGATTAGTATAAATAATTTGTTAATGGTTACACTTTATTGATTACTAATCAATAATTTGTTGCTAAGTGTTTACTTCAGAAAAAGAAGATACTATTTCTGCTCTTAGGGGCAACTCATACACTGTACCTGTCATGAAGTATTTGCAAATGAAAGTGAATCTACAAAAATAAAAAACTGTTGCGGTCTCGGTTTTTCATTTTGTACTTACCTAAGTTTCTGGATATTAGAGGAAACTCCGGAAAGGCGGTAGATCCCGTCCACGATGCCATGATTTTCTATCATTTGCGCACAGCATCGTAAAACTGTTGGAACTGAAACCAGAAACCATAACATTTAGACATATATACAAGAAACGCAGGCTCACATCACTAAATCTTGAAACAAAGATGGGGCAGTGTTTTTGCTTCGTCATTAATTTTTGTCATTCTTGGTCATAAAATTTGTTATTATCTGAACTTTGATGTTCAAAAGCTCCTTTTTTTCTACTTTTCTTTTTTTAAGTTTTACTTCTACTTTACACAGAGTTTGCTGTGGATATGTAATGCAATAAGTTTATCCAGAAAGATTCTTTGCAAAAAAGTGATCCAAAAGTGCAAAGTAACAAAGTTTCACGGTTTTATATCACCTGTTCCATACTGTTGTTTATTCTAAGACTTGGATTTCTGAACTACTGTTCTGCTGTTGGTTCCCTTTGTTGATTAAAACCAATTCTTCTGGTTTTACTTATATAACGATTGTCTTGACAAATGTGATCTCGATATTGTTTTTAAATGTCAAAATGTATGACTTTGAGCTTCATCTTGACCTTGAGTTTTAAATGCTCTGGTTGTGAACACAACCCTAGTTCCACTGACATTGCTCTGCTGATGTGCGATATGCTGCATATGATGATTTAAATCTGCAGTTAAGCATGCATCATGTGAACTCACCTTTAGCTCGTCTTATATACGATAATTTTATTATTTGGGATAAATTTTATTATTACGGCAATTTTTACGGTAAATTTTTTTTAGCAATATAATTGATAACGTTGTGACAGTTTAACTGTTTCAATGCATTTGGGATCTACAATAATGTGGACGTGCTTAATAACTCACCATCTTGGGAATAATTCAATAAATGCTCTCCGAGGTCACAACCAAAGACTCTTTCCTTCAGAATTCCGCGCTGTTTCAAGCGCCGCCTGGATGGTCGCGTCGTCATGAACGAGCGCAAGAAGTCCATCAGTCGGCCGTGCTTGTGAAACAAAGGCTTTCCGGAGTATTCAGAGGGTGTGGGCGTCGCCAGTCGACCCGCCCTGACTAGTTGTGGCACTTGAGACTTGTCTCCGATTAGTTCTACGTGATTTCGTGGAAAAAAGCCCACCTGTAATCAAAATAAATCAGACTATACAGATGCTAAAATACAAAAATTAAGTGCTCTATGTTGAAAATTGTGGGTTCGATTCCAAGAGTTTCTGCCCGTGACACAGTATGAAACTGTCGGACTTATGATATAATAACAATGTCTAGCAAACGACATAGTAATATCGGGTTTCACGAAGACCGCCAGGAAAATTATATTTTTTTCATAACTTTTTCATCTGCCAAAAGTGAAGCCCATGTTTGTAGAATACACAAAATAGATTGTACATTGCATGATTTTTCGCTAAGGCTTTGTTAATAAAATAATCTTACATTATTTTCATCAAGATTAAGATTGTAAGTTCGGGATTTGGCATACCTCAAATCCACGTTTTCCTCGCCACCACATGGATTCTTCCGGTGTAGGCATATCAATCACAGATATAATGTCACCAACCTAAGATTCAAAGTTTAAAAATGTAAACTATAAATGAAGAAAGATTAAACGAAACTAAACGAATATTTAGATGCTTTGAAATCAAGAATCTAATCAAATTTAGTCTAAGAGGCCTACTAAATCTTGCTTCCTTAAGCTCAAAATGAGTGCAGTGTGTAGTCTTTTACAATAAAAAAAACTTTGAACTCAAGCACGTTTCATATAGATAGCTCACAAATGAACAGGATTGCAAGTATTATGTATATCGTGCAGCCATCCAGTCTGGACAACACTAAGCTGTTAAAATCTCAATTTAATTAACTTTATTGATTAATAATCAACAGTTTGTTACTGGGTATGGTGGATATTAAAAACCGTCTTTCGAGATAGACTTGACTTATGTAGCAAGTGTCATGAAGAACAAAGTACAAAGCAGTTGCTAGATTTTGCATCCACATAACATCAAAGGCTTCTCATAGGCAGACACTATATTTGTTGATAATATACTTATACAAGCTGACAGGCAGTGACACACTACACAAAGTTTAATCACTACGCGAATTAATTACCTCAAATGAGATTTCGTCGGCAGCTTGCGCCATGTATCGTTTGACGACATGCGCAGCCGCCACCGCCGGTGTGTTAATTGCCGACGATTCATCTGTCACTAGCAAACGATTACCCCGGTTGTCCATCTGAAAATTAACACCATACATGAGATTTTGTTACACAGTAAATAGCATACTCCTTAAAATTAGCTACATAAATCATCGGCAAAATGCTAACAAATTTCATGTTTTTCGTTCAATACGTCTGCACCTAATGGTCATTGAGATAGTTAAAATTTACAAGTTTTAGACAGCACTCCTGCTAACTCACGTTCTATATCTAATAAAACAGCGTGTAACTGACATCAAATTTCAAGTCAAATTTTTTAAGCTTTATTTATAAAGTATGTTTTCTTGTTCATTTATATTTTGCTACAATTGACTTCAGTCGCAACGTAAGCTAATGAAACTGCAGATATATTCTTTTTAAATTTAGTTGGTGCAAACCAAATTCTGGTGCTCAATAACAATGACAGGGTGGTCTTTCCTCGCCCCCTCCAAATAAAGGCCACTCGAAGTAAGAAACTATAGTTACAAGCTCTACTAAAGTTCTTCTTAAAGCCTGGCTGTCACAAATTAAAAACAATTTCTAGAAAAGTTTCCACATATCAGAAGTTCAAGGCAAAAGATGTAGCTACTAAACAGCGGTTCTGCATCTAAATGTCCAGGATAAAGATGCTGAAGCAGTGAGCAAAACGAGCAATTTTGCATTTTGAACAAACTGTCAGAGTTCTGTAATAAATGGGGAAACATTCTCAATGGCTTTCACATAAAGATAGCAATACGATGGTGTAATGTAGCAATAGACCTTCAACTATTTATAGAGTAGATTAGAGATAAAGCATGACAAGATAAACAGTACAATTTTGCAAGACTAATTTTGTGAAATGGCTAAAAATGGCTAAAGCAAACAGACTGAGACGCGAGACCTATAGATAACTATAGTATTCTATGCAGGAAAATCTATTTGCAAAAATTTGTAAATGCCAGGAATTTCACCAATCTGGCACCAAACTTCTCCTTCAGGCAAAAAAATGATTACGTCTATTAAGTAAGCGCTAAATTATTGCTTCTCACTTCATTACTAACTTAATTAAAAACACAATTAGCAACCGTGCTTTAATTATCTCACAAATATCTGCTCGTGACAGACAGGAAAAAATTTAATTGACTGAAAATGTCTCAATTAAGTTCACAAACATCAAAATGGTTCATTTGAAACTAATTAAACTAACCTAACCATTTCACAGGAAAGTAAAAAAATATTTTGCATGATGTTGAAAACTATACGTATTCAGGTCTGGGGACATAATTATAGTCAGAAGGTTACGGTTATTGTAGGGGGCAGAATTTCGTTATATTTTGCCAGAATCTATGCAGATTCTGAACGAATGAAGACAGAATTTCAATTAAAGTGATTCATTATAAGAATTAATTACTATCAATACTGACATCGTTTTCAGAAGGAGACCTAACGTTTCCTGATTCAGTTTCCAATCCATTTAGAATTTTGTTTTTTCATCTGTTTGTCAGTGAGCAACACACATCATTTCCTTCGTCAAGAAGTGTATAACAAGCATTTGAAACATGAATTGCTCTAAATTTAGGCGAAACACAAAAAATTTTACAGATAGGGCAAAATCAGTCCTTTCCAAACTTTACGCAGTCTACCTGGAGTTTGCATTCTTGTTGCTTGGCAACGAGCATAGATCCCTAAAATTCTTATGTGCAACTCTGAGTGAAAAGCGCAGTATGCCAAAGACACTTGTAAAGTAACTAAGTAAGCTCGCAAGTGCAATACGTGTTAGCAAAAAGGTCAGATTACTTCTATTTTTTTTAACGTTCAGGTAAAACCTGCACGAATCTAACCAAATTTGCGGTAACGAGCATTGACGCGAATGGACTCTAGGATTCGGATAAAAAATATGGCCCTGCGGCATAGGAAAGTGATGATTAATAATTGCCATTATGATTAAATTAATTATTCCTTTTAAAACTAAGAGACGGTTTGTATTTTCTGACAGTTTTTGATACTGCTGTTTGTTTATCTAGCATCGGCCTTTATGTGAATGATGGAATGCTGTGATGTAGTGCCTACCTTTCACCGTTTCAACAAAGATTAAAACTAACGAGCATATTTTAACATAATTTTTAACTTTTTACAGAACCTAATCGATTTCTAAGCTAGAAATTATCATTACAGCAGAATTTCTAATTGACTACCACCATAACCGTAATGCGCCTCAGACTTGTGAGTATAATTTATTGCTGAAAAAGTTTACAAGTGACACTGTGAAAATGCAAGGAGAAGTTAACAAAAACTAAAGCAAAGTTCATACCTCCAGCCAGTTGAGAATCGGACCACAGCTGATAATGCTGCCAGAAATGCTAGAGAATCGAGCTAAATAGTTGGACAGCATGTGCTTAATGCTCTGGAACAGCAACAATATAATTGTGAATACCAACAAAGTGTTGTTAATCTTTTCTTTTATTTCTATTTTATTTTGATTTATTCATTTTCCACATACACAGAAATACGTACAACACAATAGAAAACTACATATTTCACATAAAAATTAGCACAAAAATGCAAACTACATGTTACACAAATGAATATATAAATTGCATTTTGAAAATTCTGTGTATGATTAGAGAAAAGGAAAATTCTACTAGATGGAGGCACTTACAGAGGACTAGAACATTTGTTAGCAACACATCATTGATCGGATGCCAAGTCATAAAAATTAAATAAGTTGAAATCATTTAATTGTCGTTAAAATGCACGGTACAAAAGTGATGCGTATTTGTTTAATGTCACCCAAAAAAGAACATCTTTCAAGGTCTTGCAGTGAGCTGCTAAACTCTAAGTTTTTACAAAATCAAAGCCATGATTTCTCAAACTAGTTTTAAAAAATGTGAAAATCTTGCACTTAATAGCAAAACAACACAGCATTACCAAGCCAGCAATAGCTTGCTTTTAAGTTCCACTACATGAACTCTTCAAAATCCAGGTTTAGAGTCAAAACCAAAGAAGAACCCTCATTAATTCAGCAACATCAAACCAATTTAGTTCAGAAATAATGTAACAAATTAAAAAAAATGTAATAAAAAAATTGGGAAGATTAAGAGTATAGTAGACCATTCATACCTCTTTTGGCTCATCTACAAGCACCTCCCCTTTTGGAAGTTCAGTTAACTGACTGTATTTTCTGTCATAAACACATCTGTAAAACAACAGTTTCTTTTAAAGAACTAACAAAATTCAGAAAGTCTGTATGCAGCGATAACACTGCTAAACCATTGAAGCGATGACATTTGCCAATTGTCATATATTCCATTTTTGTGCTGCACTGTCACAAAAATTTAATAATAAAACTTAATAATAATAATAATAATAATATCTGACGGCAATAAAAATCCAGATGTGCAGAAAATTTTTATAGTGCACTGCATAAAAAATCACCGTCATCATTACTGATGCTATAAGTGTCTGGCAGTAAGAAATGCACGTATTAATTAAGTACATGAAAGCAATTAATAAGGTTAGATTTTACCTGTGTAGCTGCTTGTCAAGCATGCGAAAGTTTTCGTACGTACGTCGTACGACCCACGTCTTTCCATTACACGTGATTTGGACATAAAATACACGATCTTCGTCCTCTGCAGATGCTGGCCTGTGAGCGACCGGATCCTCATGCATGCACGTCTGAATAAATGAATGACAGAATGAAGAAACGTTCAATGAACACAAACACGTAATGTTGCAATTTCAATATCACTGGATTGTTATGGAGGCGGGAGGAATAGAGGCTCTGAAAAAAAATATCACCAATAAATGCCCCTGCTGAAGTTGCAGACCACCACTAATAGCGGTTACTATGACAATGTTAATACAGGGATGTAGTAGTAATGGGAAGCGCAATCTAGCAAAATTAAATGATAAAATGTTTGTTTTCAAATTTATGGCAATATGAGTATGTGATGATGCCAGGGTTAATATGCAAATGCACTTTTTAACATGATTTGTTTACATCAAGTGGGGAGAGGGTAAATGACTCCCCACTACACAGAGCATCTAGGGAGTTTTGCCATCAGCTTCCCATTTCTTAATTTTATTACTCAAAGTTTGATTATGTTAAGTCCTGCTGTGCAATAAATGTTTAATAAAGGCAATAAAGAAAACATGTAAATTAACTATCTTAATTTTAATATTATTAATTATTACTGGAGAATATTCTAGTATAAACAAGAGGATGCAATCGGAAAAAGTCTGAGCTGTTTCCTGATTTGAACAAAGCTACTTTTGGTCGGAGTACTGAATTGTCACAGTATTCAAATTAAACGAAGGTCCTTGTTTCAAATGGAGGTACTGATCGGACTTGACATATTTACTATTTATTAGTCATGTTAGTCAGTCAGTTACACATTAAATGCACATCATACGTATTTATACAGATAATTAATGCAAGCTTGTTCGTGACCAATATTGATGTCTTTACATAGCAGAAATTGCATCAAGCCATACTCACGTTTATAGGCCCCAATTCAATATAATCGTAGTGAAAATGTGCACACTCGTCAAGCTTCGGGAAGCGAGATACTCCATCCTCCACAAAGTCAGACATGCTGCAAAACATCATTAATTATTAATCTGTGAGCTGGTAATTAATTAATTTACTTTAATGGCATTACTGCTTAGATTAATTATAAGCATTAGACTAGCAAAAAATTCCGAGTTATCCTAGTGCACTAGTGTACACCAGACGAATTTAACTTAAACCCTAGTTTTTAAAAAAACCTAAACATTTCTCTACTAAATGCTTTTATGCATTCATCATTTTCATTTGTGAAGTCATCTGTCTTCTGACATGACTCTTGCTACCCCACCACTACAAGCTGCCTTATTGCTACAAGTCCAACGTCTCTGCATTTTTGAAGTTCAAAACCCTTTTGGACAGATCTTTTTGAATGAAATTAAAAAAATTAAAAATGAAATTAAGAATTATGTTAAGTACTGCTTTTAAGCAGAAATAATATTAAAATTTTTTATATGAGAAATTTTCTGAGAGAAACCTTTAGTGAGATGTTGTTCGTCGCAGCAAATCCTCATTAATCTGCCAGTGACTTGATTTTTAAACACGACAAAAATAAACAACGCTTTATTGAATCAAGGTCAAACCACTTACAATAAATTTTATTACTATGCTTTTCGGGTAACAAGAGGCTATGCCAAGCTGCTGTCAAAAATATTGGAAATTCAGATACTTGGACATCAGTACGTCTTTTAACAATCGACTTTCGGAAATCATACAGTTTGTAATTCTGGACATTTTTAATGGTGTTAGCACATTGCGCAGTGTCAAATGTTTCACGTTAGCTATGTCTGAAAGTACCCTACCTACCCTGCCAACAATGTTTAGTTTGAACCTAATCATTTTATATCACCACCAGGGAACAGCTGCCGAAATTGCAAACAACGTATCAACAGCTGAAACTCCTTAAAAAATACATCAAGTAACTCCATATGAAAAAAACTGCCATAATTTGTTGTTGTGTTTGCACTCTAAAAGTCAATAGCGCAGAGAGTGGGAGGGGTGAGAAAGAAGCAGAAGAGAGACAAGGGAGGGGAAAAGAAAAGAAAGAAAGAAGGAAGGGTGACAAAGGAGAAAAGGATGAGAATGAAGGAGAAGGGAGGGTAAGAGAAAGTATGAGAAAAGGGAGCAACAGAGAAACAAAGAGAAGAGCAGCTGAGTGAAAGAGGGGTGTAAAGAGAACAACAGAAGTGTAACACATTCTCAAAATTTATAGTATATAAATACAAGGACGAAAATTTGACGATTAATGCATTTTTGTGTAACGCAAACGATTTTCAATAACCCTTACTTATTACAGGTTATGAAATAGGTTATGAAACATCACCAACATTATTTTATGCTAAAAATGTACGTAATATTGAAGTGCCCTTTTATTTTCTTAATTATAGCTTTGCAAATCTAATATAAAAAGTTTGGTATTTTTTTATCAGAATTAGATGACTAAAGAGATGCTTACACTCCCAACTGTTTGACTCTTTTCACTGACGATGTACCATCCTTGATGCTGGGCGTGTTCTCCTGAAACAGTGAAAAAAAAACAATGTTATTTTTGAAATGCTTCCAAACTATCAACAGTTATTTGAAATAACATCATAACATTTTCAACAAAATACTAGAAGCAAGAAAAAATGAGAATTCAGAAACCGTGTTATAGAAATATCAAAACGGCCAGAATGTAAATTTATTGATGTAACTTCAAAAAGTATTCGGTCGGATCGGCTTATCCAAAGAATAAAGGTAATTGTCACATGCTCACAGACATTAATTGGCACATGTACTACTCTGTTTTAAGGCAACTTTTATGTTTTTATTGACCGTTTGTCCTAGAACAATATCAACACATCAGTGCAACAAGGTTTGTACGTCCAACTTGTAAAGTTTTCATGTGTTTTTAAAAGTAATACATGTACAAAAATGGCACCTTAATCAGTAACATGAGTTCTAATTAAATTTAATTAAGGTATTCTCCCTCAGTGAAGATAAACAGGCCAAGAACAGTACCACATAAGTAAAAAAAACCTTCATTTTTTCACATGGCCATCTATTGACAACATCTGGAAGCTTAACTTCCGCCACTAAATGCACACGGTGACATATCTGTTTACTACCCAATTGGAATAATCCAGTAGAGCACTACTGTCTACGGCGCAGTAGTTTTTGACCAAGCTGGCAAAAAAATCCTGATCAGGTACTGTAGTTTGGTGGTGTTGATTGTATACAATGTGCGCATACACCACCAGGAACAAACAATCGATAATAATCAAGATATTTCAATGAAGGCAATGTAAACTAACGTTTAATCATTTGCGATTTGCAATTTATACAAAGAGCCATAAAAACAGCGAATAAAATTTACTGACTACTGTTATTGTTGCTGTCATAAAAACCTATAATTTATGATCAATAATCAATATTATAGTCTGTAAGTGACTATCGCAATACCTGTAAGCCACACGTTATCAGTGAACTAAAGCCCACTTTCACTACAAAAATAAATATTACATGACTTCAGAAGCTGGATTAACTCATTTTGACTGCTTCTTTTTATACCTAGTGATTTAATATAATCAGTCAAGCTAATGAGTTATGACGACAATTTGGTCGATTCACTGTGCTTTATTATGACTAGATAGCCGTTTGGTTCATTTTCTGCGCAATAATATGACTAGATGACCACTTGGTAAATTCGAAAGTGCATCATTATGATTAGATAATTTTCTGGTGAGCTCGCTGTGCTTTCTTAGCTTATATATATATATATATATATAGAGAGAGAGAGAGAGAGAGAAGATAAAATTAAGTTATGTTGTGATTTCTAGGGATAAATAATGGATACAAAAACCACTGTAAAAGAAAACCAGACCCAATCTTAAACTATAGCTCAAGAGTCAAAACAACAGCTGTACCCTACAAAATATTGAAAGGGAACATATTATTTTATAAAGAATAACTTAAGCGAAAGAATTATTATCACAGAAATGTAATTTCATATTCATACGGCAAGTTATTCGTTGTTACATGCATTTCGTGATTTGTTAGTTAGATGGGCACTAGCGCCTGCACTTCGAAAACATTGCAGAAAAAGACAGATGTTGTACCTCTCAGTTGTTCAGTTGTGACATAATGTACACGTTGGAGAGATCATGCGTGAATACAGCTGGAAACTTGAAATTTAAATTTAAAATTTGCCTAGTTTTTGTATATCACACACAGTATCACTGTACTTCAATTTTTGCTTTTGCGAACATGCGAGATATGCTCGTGGCATATTTGTGCTGTTACAAATTATTCTTAGTTGTGATGTCACCACTAGTTGTACTGCCTGGGCATTAATTAGATTTTTAACCTATCATTTAATTACCAGAAACGTTTTGGCATTATTATAGATCTTAAGATGTGTACTTTTTACCATACTTCAACATGGGGCAAGATTTGTAAAATCATCTTGCTTTCTTTTAATGTATTTTATACTGCATTGCACATATCACACGCAACTGGTTCAGCTTTGACTGTCAAAACACCTAACATCTACCCAGCATTCCATCACACTGTGCACAAGCAGCATATGTGTGAAACTACCTTAATGTCATCCACACTAAATTTACCTTGGATGCGGGATAACTTCTAGCACCACTCGTCTCTACCTGTTTTAAGGACCGCATGGATGCCGTGGAAGACTGACGTGGAATACTACTCAGTGATCCGGCACTGCCGGAGGAGCTCTCTGCCAGTTCACTTCCCCCCATCCTGGGAGCTCTGAAATAAACATGAACTGAAATGAATTACATGGAACTTTTATCATTTGCTTAACCAGATGTGTAATTCACTAATTCTAGATAAGAATAAAATAAAGGGGTTTTAGAGCAACCTAAAATAATTAAATTAATATAAATAAGATTTTAAATTAATGAAAGAGCAATTAATGGGAAATCTGCAGTTCGCTAATCATCCTATTAAATCAGGAATACATAAACGTTCAAAGCTTAAAATATTTCCTCTATGGCAGACAAAAAGACAAATTAAAGTCAGAACTGACAATAAGGTAGCATCACCACCGCCCCAACTCTCATTAGAGGAGAGGGGTAATGATGCATTTTGTAAAAAGCGACAGTGACATAGCTCCTTAATTTATCACGAAAACCACAGAATATGGGTAAAACAAGTGTTCATCGAACTCTGTCACAACACACACCTACTGTCATGTACATATTACAAGTCTATCATCATTTTCAAGTACTGGTACGGTAAAAAACTGAATTTTATTGCAGCAACAATAAATTTGCAATACCGCCCAGTGTGGCAATAAACTACCCTTCATGCTACACCACCACTGCCACATTGCAAGCTACCCTGATCTATAATTCAGGAGATGTTACGCGCTTATAATGCTCGGTTTCCTCCAGAGCTGTAAAGAGAGACTCGCTTGGATGAATTGTGCCTAGCAATTACATTCGAATAAGAGGAAAAACATTTACTGTGCGTTTTTCGAAGTGAATAGAGCGATCAATAGGAATAAATACGACGCTGAGATGAACTTGTTCTTTGACATAAGTTGAGGTGAGACATGAAACGAAAGAAAAATGATGGTGTTAGTCAGGGGTTTGAACCCTATACTCCCCCCCACCCGAATCTAAGCGAACGTGTTGGTGAAAAGTCTGAACAATGAGCGCACGGTCTGAACTGTACTATATTAGCTCGCAAATTTATGTTTTGCTCAATAAACGTCAAATTAAATTTTCCATGTACCCAAAATACGCAAAGAAATACCCACCCGTCATTCATACCTAGTCACTTTAAATATTTAAATAATTTTTCCCATCAGAGGCTTTCTAGTCGTAGTGTAACGTTTACATGTTTTAATGAAGAACCAATACCCCACTGTAGAACAAATCTCGGTAGGTGCTTTCTAAAATTCACAGCCACCTTACGAATCAACAAAATTCCTCCAATCATCAGAAACAGTAAATGTATAAATACTCTTTATAAAATCTTCAAAACGTCAAATCTTACATCTAGTAATCATTCGTATCTCTCGTATAGCGTCTCTCGACAGTTTCTTGTTAAAAATCCAAATGCATCTAATCAGAACATGGCCATCATTTTCATATTGTTATGTTCTTTTTCTGACTTCTTTCAATCAACTTCAACATAATTGTTCTTTTTCTTCTCTCTTCTCTATTTCACTGTCGCCGCGTCTTAACAAGGTCCTCTTCATAGTCACCATGCAGCAAATTTTCATGCCATTCGAATCACTAACTTAATCATAAGACAGAAGTAGTTTCTTAAATTGTTTTTTTGCAATTATGTTGCAAAATTTGTATCTCGAATAGTGTCGTTTGGTGTGTGAAATAAATTTAAATTGAAAAAATTATGACAAACTAATGACGTATAAAAAGCCAACTTTTGCCGTTGCTCTTTTCTATTAAGCAAGAAAACCACAATTTGGTGGTTAGACAGACACGCAATATAAACGGACTCATCAGTCCAAGAAATTTAGTCATATGTGCACCTAAATAATCTCCAGTGTTGTCAGTCCAAGGATTTGAGCTCGACTCAATGTATCCGGAATCTAAGAACTTGGAAGTACTAACGTGAAAAACTAGCCATTACAAAACGAATTTATGTCAGGCATTGATAGGCAATAAGTTGCGACAACTGACAGTTTGACAATGGTGTACAATTCGTCTGTCCTGTATCATACTTTCGCTATGCAGCCAGTTACCCTGTTGCAAGTTCGTGGCCCAGTTCTCGAAGGAACAGTGCCAATGACATTCGCACCATTTCAGCTGTTAAAAAGATATCAGTTGAACGCTAGTAGTAGCACGATGTTTCTACGTGTTCTGTTGCAACGCTCAACATAACCTGCCCCGGATATCTGTCATTCAATCAGCCTCCAAGTAGCGCATAGCTGATTTGTAGTTGAATTATCCTAAGCATCTTTACCACTGTTTGTTCTAGGGTTGGAGGATACTCTATTTACTCCTACCTTTAGCGTTTGCCAAAACACTGTAGAACAGCCACCGGGTGAATTTGCCACTTGTTAAAACAAGTTGTTTTCATTACTAATTTATAGCACTTTTCCTGGCCTGGTCTTTTGAACATTTTTGTGGCTAGTTATGATAGGTTTACTAGGAAAAAGCTACCCTAGTGCATATATCGTTTGTTGTTGTTTGGAACTAAATGCCCCGAGGACACAAGGTGTCAAGGTTCAATTCTCCGCTGAAGAATGTAGAAAGAACAGGTGATCATTTACGGTGAACAGTATTGGAAAAGCAAGACAACGACACAACCCGGATTTGAACCATGGACCTTATCAACAGTTTTAGCAGTCACTCTACCTACCCAGCGCCCGCCCACATCACCGGAGAATCTTCCATTTTCCCCAGTATATTTTCTATAAGGTCCCATATATCAATAATCCGTTGTGTATGGGAATTGCAATCACTGCAAATTGCAACCAAGAGGCTATTGCTTATATTTTTCTCCAAGCTGAAAACTTATCCATTTACACACCATTTACTTAGCGTATGGTAATAATCCACAAGTACATTGAATACCTTGTCAAATAGATGAGCAAATAATGTTACACGATACAAACGCAATTAGGCGGCTGTAGATGAAATTAGGCGCTGCACAAATATTCGCTGTGAAGCCTGAAAGCCATAACTGTTCCGGTGTGATCAATTTCATCGACAAGCCACACCTGTACAAGTACAAGTAAAAACTTCCGTTGTTATAGTAACAACGAAAAGTATACAACTTATGTACGTATTAAAATCGAAAAGTGAAACATACATTTTTGTGAAAAGAGACATTTGATACCAAAATAACGTGGTACAGTCTCAACCCCTTCCACGAAAAAACTGTCCTGTAAGATGTGCTGCTCTCGTCCGCCAATTGATTTCTAGAATTCACTGCTCAAAGATTTTAGCAAAAATTAAAGCCTCTTTTTCTCTTGCAAGAAGTTAATATGTTTTCAAATTGTTGCAAGCAAAAGTCTTTTACGGAATTGTCTCAGAAAACAGCGCAGTATGTTTTTCTCAATCTGTCTTTTCCTAATCCCTAGTACTGTGGTCAGTTGTTAATACCCGCTTAGACTATCGGGCATCCCCGACGCGATGAATGACACTCAAGTTGTCATTCTTTGCATGTCACCCGACGAGTGTCCTGTATCTAGACTATCTGACTATCCCGGGTGGAAAATAAAGCAACAAAAGCAATGGTCACGTCGAATGGAGTCAAGTCTCTCGTTGGGAAAATCTCATTGGGGAAGCACTCAGTTTCACGACGAATCAACGGGAGCGCCCGATGATCTAAACCGCTTAATAAGGGGGGGGCGCCAATCGCTAAGCACGCTGTCCTTTCCAAGCCAAATGTGAGAATTCTTCGCGATACGGTTACCTTCATTTTTTACTAATTTAAAAACGTCCAAATAACTTTGCAGCGACCATATGTTAACTTTATTTGTCTACATAAGTGAACACCATCAACAGGTTGTATGCTAGAATTAACAAGGAGGGATATTCCAGCTGTAGATGTTCGTAAAAATAGCAACGCCTCGGTGATAATTTTGGCGGAGAGGTTTATTTGCAAAACCTAGAAATCGGGACCTATCCGAACTTGAAGTGATTTCGTTTGAGAGATCAAATGCTGCAGAATAAACAGGCTAGGAAAATACTGGTGAAACGGAAGTGCTGCTCATTTTGGCGTCAATTTCTCTGCCAGTTTATTTCACAGAATTATACATACATATACATACGCTCAACACGCCAATATGTATTTTTTGGACTAACCTTAATTTTTTTGACAAAAACGTTAGCTACATTTCAAAAGAGTATGGTATTTTCAATGTTGCCGCCCATGATATAGCTAATTAATTAATGCAATTTTTCAGTTTAAAGGGCTACAACAAATGAATTATTATTATTATTATTGTTGTTGTTGTTGTTGTTGTTATGTTAACTAAAACATATTAATCAATTAAACGTTTAGGTAAATTATAATATACTGTGCACCTCATATCTGTTGTTTGGTTCAGTTGTTGTTTGCATTTTTTTGATACTACTGCAAAATTTCAGATAAGCATTACAGCCGTTCTCAATGACTCATAATATTGATTTTTTGACTTTAGATTTATGGGTATTGCTTGCAACAAATCACTTTTGCAAATTTATCTTTTTCATATTATCAGCAGAGTATGGAGTTGATCGGTTTCTAAAATAAGAAAGTGTGACTTTGAAAACAGGAGCTGATGTTTGTACAACCGGGAAAGTTGCTAACCCATGCACTAAACTTGACGAGTTGCCGGGTTTTAAAATAACATTAGCATCCTGCGCACTGAATCAAGGCTTTATGAAAATCCTGTCATAAAATGACCGATTAAAAACGTTAAAAATAATACGCACTCAGTTTGAAACCAGCCACAGGAGTAACAGTACATCGTCCAGACGTCTAAACACACATTGTCCTGGAGGTCATCCGAATAACAGAGAAGTCACATCATGATTTGGAACGGGTAAAACAACGTGTCAGACTCGATCACATTCACATTGTAAAACAACGATTGAGACAACCAAGCAAGAGTTTTGTTACTTTAAAGTTTAACAGCACAGCAAACGCTCTGAATAAACGAAAGACTCATTTAAAAACATTCTTTTACAGGTTCCCAACAATCATATTGTCCTGAATAATTAACCTCATATAAATGGAATTTCTAATAACTCAGTTGCATCTTTCACTTAACATCGCCACATTTGTCTTCCTCCCGCTCTGAATCTTCAGTCTGCCGCCGATGCTAGCACGTGAAAGCTCCTCAAACCAGACGCACCGCCTGACAAGTTTCTTGTCAAACGATACAAAAACCAGACGCTGAGTGGCGGACATCAGAATACGACTTGCACCAAAAATGAAGAGCAAGCCAACAACCAGGCCACGCTAAACTGGACTTCAGTGTAAGTTAAGAAAATTTACGAAGTTATCTACGTGATCTACAGAAATTCGACCAGGGTTGAATATGCAGAACTAGAAGGAATGTCGGACGAACGAGCAGGAACTCAAACAAGGTTTTTTATTTCTAAAATCTAAAGTGTTCTAGAATGGACGTTCATGGTAACTGCTGTGCTTTCGATTCACTAACACACCGCACTGTATATGTAATGAGTGTACTATTATAGATGTGCCTGTGACGCTTGAAAGCGGCGGGTTGAGGAATAAGTTTTAAGTCAAAATGCTGCGTTTGTATCATCTCTACTTCACACAAATACAATCGACGTCTTTTTATTTTAACCATGCTTGGAAACTTACAAACCACAGTATGATAGCGCTCAAAACAGACTAACTATTTTAACTTTCAACAACGCAGCATTGTGATTAGCTCAAGCACGGCTGATTATACACCTCTGTCAATTCTCACACAGTGTCTGTTTTGCGTCTTTGAACTGCACGCGTGGCACTGTGTTTGCAAACATCACAGACAACCATAAACCACATTTGCTTTAAAATATTTGAATTGCCACTCGAGTAACCACCGCCAACTGAGCCGAAACAACTTTAGACCACCAAAGAGTTAATTAAACGTCAATTTGAAAAACATCACAAGATACTATAATTCTCAGTTTTCCACAACACGTGAAGTATCAGTTTACAATCCGTGTAGCTGCCGTTGCCGTTTCTGTTCGGCAACTGTAAGGGCAAGCAAAGAGCAGCACAAGCTCAGACTCACAGTAAAATGGCACTGAAAAGAAGCCAGCTAAAGTTTGTACAATACAGCCGTGAAAATCGATGCAACCGCTTAGACGTTGTCAAACGTGTTTTCAGCAGCCCAGTGGAAGAAGCCACAAGAACTCCTAGCGGCGCTGCAGAAGGTCCACACTGAAAACAAGAACTGCAAGTGGAAGGCTGACATAACTCTACAGCTCCACACAGAAAACAAGAATTGCAGGTGTAAGGCTGGTGTAACAGCTCCATAGAAAAAACAAGAATTGCAGATGGAAAGATCCACAGAAAAAAAAACAAGAACTGCAGGTGTAAAGCTGGTGTAACAGCTCTATAAAAAACAAGAACTGCAGGTGGAACGCTCACGCAACAGCTCCATAGAAAAAATAAGAAACGCGTGTGGAAGGCACATGCAATAGCTCTATGGAAATAGCAAGAACTGCGGGTGGAAGGATGATGCAACAGCTCCCTAGAAAAAACAAGAACTGCAGGTGGAAGGATGATGTAACAGCTCTATAGAAAAAACAAAAACTGCAGGTGGAAGGCTCATACAAGAGCTCCCTAGAAAAAAACAAGAACTGCGGATGGAAGGCTCATACAAGAGTTCCCTAGAAAAAACAAAAACTGCGGGTGGAAGGCTCATACAACAGCTCCCTAGAAAAAACAATAACTGTGGGTGGAAGGCTCAGACAAGAGCTTTATAGAAAAACAAGAACTGCGGGTGGAAGGCTCATACAAGAGTTCCCTAGAAAAAAGAAAAACTGCAGGTGGAAGGCTCATACAAGAGCTTCCTAGAAAAAACAAGAACTGTGGGTGGAAGGCTCAGACAAGAGCTTTATAGAAAAACAAGAACTGCGGGTGGAAGGGTCATACAAGAGTTCCCTAGAAAAAACAAGAACTGCGAGTGGAAGGATGATGTAACAGGTCCACAGAAAAAACAAAAACTGTAAATGGAAGGATGATGTAACAGCTCCAAAGAAAAAACAAGAACTGTATGTGAAATGCTGATGTGAAACCTGCACATAGAAACCAAGAACTTTCATAGTAAATTAATCTATAGAACTCTGATGATGGTGGTGTAGAGACGGAATGCTATGTGAAATCTTCACTCTTGGCAACTGTCGTACAGATATCCAGGCAGCAGAAACGGAAAAGTAGTAACAGCTTTTCAACAGTCACATACAAATGCACATAAAAGCATCCACACAAAAGCTTCCTTGGGGCCCATCGCAGGAGAGATCCAGATGCAAAAAACGTTTCGTCCCAAAAGCTTCATTGAAGCCACTGTAACTTTAGACACCAAAAAACTCTGATGTAAAGATTCCGCAGGACAAGAACACTACAGATAGAAAAGAACTTAGTAAAAACTTTCCAGAAGAACAGAGAGATGTTGAAAATAAGAAACAGTTGAATCCGTAAAGCATCAGTTTACCCCATAAAAAGAAGCTGAAAAGCTTGATCTAGATAATAAGTGCTAATATTAAAATCAAAATGCATTTGCGTCTGTATTTCTTAAGATTAAAATTGGATAAATGTGATAGCTAACAGCAAACGTCTTGCGAAGAGTGTTCACAGATTCTATAGATCCTACATACGATATCCATGTAGTGATACAAAAAACAACATGTTCTCCAGTCAAACGTAGTAAGCTTGCAGTTACTCCGTAAAACGTAGTAGGTTACTCCATAAAACGTAGTAGATTACTCCATAAAAGTTGTTACTTTGACTCACAATTATTACAGATAGTAATTCATGTGAGCTAGCATCATAGCAACTGTGCTCAATCACACATATGTTGAAAATTACCGATCCCAATTCCATTAAAAACTCAACGAATTAAACCACAAGGAACAGACATATACAACACATTTTGTGCGAATGCAAAAAGTGGTCCATGGAGAAATTTGACAGTTAAGATGAAATACTGACCAGTTAAGAACAAAGCGGCAACTAAAAAGTGAAACTGAGTTTTCTCTGTACTGACTATTAGTACGTGGAAACTTGCACAGATGACATCAACACACTTTAAAACTCATGTAAGCACCCTGCAAGCAACTAGCTAAATAAGAGTTTAGATGCAAGAAACATTTGACGTGCTCGTGCATAATCCACCAATATAGGCCTAACTATAGTTAGACGATTGTCAGGAAACTTGGTGATTTTACGAAAAACAATATCTGATCAGAAATAGTATTTTTTAATGGCTTAATTAATAATTTCGTGCATACGGCCATAAGCACGACTATCCCTTAACTTTTCGCTAATAAACCAACTGCCTGAAGTGGCGCATATATTCCGAGTACTGTCATTCCAAAGAAATGCATTCCCAAAAGAATGTGGAGATAATTTTACCATCTCATGGTCTGGTGCTAAACTATGTCAACACCATGTGGGCTGCTCTCATCTGGTGTGAGCTGCAATGAAGAGTGAAGCCTACTCTCAAGTGTAAACTACTAGTAGTTGTGCTGATACTCTCATTATTAAAGATTACAGTAACCAATAACAAACTTTGCTGATGGTAATTCAAGATAGGAAAAAAGGAATGGATCTATGGACACGCAATTTTACTCACTGATTTTAAGCACTGGCATGCCTAATTACACTGACGTACCTACAGATTCGAACAAACTATTTTTTACCCAAGTAATAAAGGATGTAAAGTATAAGGATGGTTCCTTGACAACCCTTGTCTTTGTTCTTTCGTGTCTTTTGTCCATGTCTATCAATTAATTAATTAACACGAAGACACCGTTTGTCACTTGTGGGCATGGGAATAAGCCATTTTTGACTTTAAAAAAGTTAAAAATTAACGATGAGTGAGTGAAGAAACCCACAAAAACTTATAAACAGGTGAATAAGCGAATTCTCCCTCCTCCGTTCAAATAACGTTCTTTAATTGCCCACTAATTGTATTTAATCAAATGATGCTTGCACAATGTTGTTCCTGAATACGCTAGAAAATACGTGCTTAATACTACATCGTCGATGACTAGCTCAGTGTCTATAAGAAACAGCAAACGCCTAGGTAATACACTAGCTGAATACTTACTCTTGTGTTTCCATTATAATGAAATCGATTACGGGTACATCAAAGGTTCATTATCGTACAACACAGTGCGAAAATCGATCTTAGGCACGCCCATGATGAAATCAACTAGAAAACAGGAGCTCAAGGATGATGATCATACACTAATAACACAATGCTGTATAGACGGAAACATTTTTGCCAAAATGTTAATTCCACAATTAAATGAATTCACACCACGAATTCGGCAGCCGCAAGACATCAAAGGGTGAGTCAACAGTCACAAAGAGATACTACTGCCCAAAACAGATCCCAAATCAATAACGCGGTTATTCCACAAGTGTATCAGCCTCGCACTTTTAACAGCAAATATGGCAAAAACAAATGTACGAATTGCAGACAAACATCATAACAAACCTGCACACATAAAACCCAGCATAATAATAAACCAGATGGTCGAGATTGCGCCAGGGGAAGATGTGTGTGTGTACGCTGTACAGCAGTTCACAAGCAGAACTATGATGAATCAACCATGATTATATCCACCAGGCTTGTACGCTCGAAAAATCTATTGTGTATTGCGCCGGTGTTGAAGAGAGATTGCTACAAATCACTTGTACTATGAGAAAACCTGACTATAACCGTAGGGTTAATTAAATTAGCAAAGACAACATCAGTAGTTACGTAGACGGAGGGTCAAAGTGTCAAAAAACGCTATGCCTCTGCTTAAACAACTGTTGGAATGCTGATAATGCACAAATTACGGGTGTAAACAGAACTGCAATTTTACTGAAATTGAACGCTTACTGAAATTTTAACGTTTACATTTTCAAAACATACATAAATATGGTACTTTTTAATACAGAGAATAAAAGGAGTTTGAGCGCTCTGAAACTTGCTTAGAAATAGTAGCCTATAACCTATATATTTTTGTGTTTTAAACTCGTTTCGTAGAATTACCCCGGGCAATGAAGAATGTTTGGTGGCACATAGCAATCTTATCCTTGCCCCGATCCAGATAATTAGAAAATAGTCACTAGACACTTTTCACAGTCACACAGCTTGTGGGACTTAAAATACCCACAACACAGCGTGAAACTTTATGCGTAAAACATGACAATTTTTGGAATACAGAGCACTACTCTTGCATCAAATCCAATTAGCCTGTACTGTACCTTTTCGCGACTTTTGACGAACGAAAATTCCGCTTTGTCCACAAAGTACAAAAATATTTTTAAATTTAAAATTTGCGCAGCAAGAAAACATGTAACGTAAACTGAAACTTAAAACCTCTTTGGATCATGCTACAGTAAGTAGCATAGTTGCTCGGTCTTGGGTTCGAGTCCCAGGGAAGGGCCAAAATTTTTAGATTTCCAATTTAGAAGTCATTCCCCGTTTAATTATAATGTAATAGACTTCTGTTTTATAATACAGCAATATAACTCAGTACAATATACAGTATACTCAGTACAATAATATTTTTTATTATAATACTTGTACAAACTGGTGTTTGTGCAATGTTACGTAATTGCATATTATATTTGTTCATGTATTTTTTGTATTTATGTAATAGTATTTTTTGGCCATGACACATTGTATTACTGCAAATAAACTTGAATTGAATTACTATAGACCTTTGTGGTATTCTAAAATTATGTTGGTGAATATATGAGGCAGGGTCGTGAAAATAATGAAGCGTAAACATTCATTACTGGTGACATTATTATTGACACAGTCAATGAAACATATTACGTGTTCAGAGTTTTTATTACGCTCATCATGCGCCAAAGATCCGAGTTTGCTGTCAGAAGATGGCAGCACGCAAACACATGGCTTGTAAAATAAATTTTTGTAAACAGAAACCCTGGATCCTGATTCGCAAAATCAGTTACAAATCTTAAAAATTCAAAACTTTAAGCACACTAACATTACTGTTATATATTTACTGATTCTCTACAAGACGATAATAAATGAACAAAAAGTAAAAAACAGCATAACAGCACACAGGAAGTTTGGCCTGTAATCATATTATGGAAGTTACATAATTTCCTATTATGCACGTTTTGTACATAAGCATTACATAATTTTCATAAATTACCTAGTGGGCTTTATTAATGTACACTACAGTTCAAGTCACGTGTAGATTGTGCTACAATCAGTACGGCTACATAATTAGGCTAGATTTAAATTTCGTTTAATTAGGCTAGATTTAGATTTAGATTTAAGTGTCGTGTTCTCTATATCGCACTGTGTATATGACCCTTTGCACCTGTCAGTTTCATACAGGTAATTCAAATATCCCCGGTTTCAACTCCAGGAGGAGCCCAACCTTTCACAGCTGTTTTTTCGATTAAATTGATTTAAAAAACTTAGAAAATGCAGAGACAGTCAGAGACACCGATCATTAATAACAATCTTGCAATTAAGATTGAAACTAATTGACTAATGATGCTGTGAAAATCGCAAACATTTACTACATGCGCGGCTGGACTACATGCTATCCCAGTAATGCTCGTCTCTAGAGACTTACTACTAACTTTACGATTCCACAGTGTGAGTTTCAACCGCTGATGAAAGAGCCGCGCATTCTAAACTATCCCCGGGGACGCTGAAGGTATTCCATTCCTGGGTCAACATTTATCAAGGCGAAAGAGTTGAGGTACAAACCACACTATGTTTACACAACAGGATTCCCAGCTTTCCCTACAAAAAATGCGGGAGGATACAAACTGGAGGCCTGCAGAGCACATGCTAGACATTGCTGAAATTGCTGCTGTCGACCTCTGACCTTGCACAGAGAGCCCGTGGGAGATATGGTTTCAAGAGAAAGAAACTGCCACCAAACATGTGTGGAGAACCCATGGTGCGACAGGGCATTCACGATTGGACGAATCATCATGTATAGATTACAATGATAAGAGTTTACAAAGTGGGAGAGAACTTTGTTAATATCTTGGGAATTTTGAAGTTATAATTAGAAACTTGCCAATAATGGAAAATCGCTGGAATTATAACAGGTGCTAACTAAAACTAAGAATTTAAAAAAATATTTGCTGTAAAAATAAGAGCTACACACATCTAAGAAGATACAATAAAAATTCATTTTAGACAAAGAGGGACCAATATAATTATACTTATTATTAATGTAGTATAATTCACTATTAACTATAACTACAATTATCCTTGCAATAATAACCTTAAATATTATAGTACCCTTAACCTTAAGTAACTAATATAATGTGGTACTGTGCCTGCAAACTTTCTAATTGATAGTAGGAAATTAAATTTTGTTAAGAAAATTTAAAAGTCGAGCATCAACAATATTCTATTAATATTGTATTTAACTAGCAATAGTTATTTTCACTTAAGAAGAAAGTATGTCTAAGTTATTTTCACTTAAGAACAAAGTATGTTTTATCTTTAAGGTTTGGTAACATAAATGTTAAAAAGCTAGTCATTAATGCTTTTAATGTGTGTTTACAAGATTGTCTGTGAAGGATATGTGAAAACTAATAATATTTTTCTGTACGATTATGTACAATTGTTGTCATTTTTAAAAATTACTTATTTTAATGCGTACTAATTTCTTTCTTCTTTGTGCGTGTTTATATTAACTTTTCTTTGTTATATTTTGTATATATGAATATATGTGCTGTATCTGTATCTGTATGTAATGGTACAAAATAAAATAATAATATTAATAAATATTAGTTACTATAATAGTATGATAGCAACCTTATTTTCAAGAGACCAAGCACTTGATAGCGACATATATGAGTAAGCATACCAATACGAACTTACTTGGAAAGGATAAAATCAAAGTTTATCTATCCAATAGTCAGTATAAAATTCGCATACGTATGTTTTAAATTTACTCAAAATTTACTGTCCAATGCATTTTGGTCAAAATTCACATGCTGTTCAACAAATTTGAATATCTCTAAAATTCCCTCCAATGTTTATTTGGAAACGTTTTAAATTTCTACACTGTCAGCCATACAAAAAAGTAAAATTCAAGAAGCATAGTCTAATTTGTTAGGTTGGTTGGTCTATAACCAAGTTGAATTAAAACGTTATATGTTAACCCATTAAATTAAATTCAAAGCGATTTCAATGTTTGTGCCAAACAAAAGGAACTGCAGTATTACTTACAGTAACACCATAACGCTGTATAAAAAACACTGTGCATAAAGGGAAAGCCTAATTTGCTGATTATTTATCTAGAACCAATCAATTCCAGCAGTAGGCGCTTCAGTCCTGAGATAAATATTACAAACTAATATTATGTCATTAGAAACTAACAGTAGTACAAGCTTGATTAAGTTGAAGTTGCACGGATGATGATTGTGACAAACCTCTTACCTTTTCAGCTCAAGAAGAGGTACTCTTGATAGACGTATCCGCTTTGCTGGATTCTCCTGTGGTGAAGGAGGGAAGTACAAACTGCACGGACGAATGTCTGACGTTCCAATCATCATCATTGACCGCACTGTTGTCATTAGCGTTGCCTCTGAGCTCTGCGATTACTTTTTTAAACTGCTAATTCTGTCCATACAACGAAATACCAGCGATGTACGCATACGCAAGACTAAAACTGATGCAAAGTCATACAATATTTAACGACGTTGGCTTTTACTAAGAGTTAAGGACTTGGATACGCGGAACGTCGGTGTCGACATCTCTTGTTAACTATTAGAATCAAGAACGGCACAGTCAGGCTACTCCAGCTTGGTATTGTTACCTTCTCGCAAACGAAGTCAATCTGTTTCACATTATTTAGCACTGTATTCAGTTTTCTTGTCTTCTGAGTGTAAAATGTCCATCATGAAATGTAACTGCTCATTTATAGTATTCAATTTACACTGCAACATGGATTACACCGCATAATTAACTCGAGCCTATGAAATCCAAATCGTTTCAAAATCACTTACACATTCACAGGAGCGGATTAAACATTAGGCTAATGATGCTATAGCCTTAAGTGGAATTTATGTAGCATGCAGACGCGGATGCGTTTCGAGGGTGCGAAATAGCTAAAATCGGTTTATATATTTTTCAATGCACCTGTTTTTGCAGCCTGCGTATGCGTTATTCTTTTTCTGGAGCTATTTCCTATTGATTTTTTCCGCAGGCTGTTCCGCAACGGAAAATGCATCCGCATCCGCATGCTATATAAACGCCACTCTAGACCCAAGAAACCCTTAATTCACCACTGTACGTACTGATTCCCTTCGAGGTTTTAACAGTGCACCTAGTGTCGTATGCCTAAAGACTTTTTCTACCATGATAGTGTATATCAATCTAGGCATGAGAGCATACAATAGAGTCAGATACCTTCTGTCTCGTTCAGGTCTGGATGCCAGCTTAATCTCCTAGCGTCTGTACAGTACAGCTGAGGTAAATGAATAACCTGCCAAATTATTTTAGTAAAACGCCTAGCAAGTTATCATTCATAAGCATAATCATCAACAGCTGTTGACACAATGAACGATAATTAATAAGAGTTCAATGCACTGCAATAAACGCAGGCTGTGCGAAATTTATCTTCTCGTGTGCGAAGCGTCCTTATCACGGGATATCACCTCGCCTCTAAAACCGAAAAAACTCTTAATAAAAATTAAGCGAAGTCAAACATGAAGTGGGCTAATTTATTCTACGAGAGTCCTTATAGAAACCACGCAAGGTACTTAGAAGTCATCAAATTTCATGCCAACCGATGATGAAATGACAGGTAATAGAAGCGAGTTGCAAAACTGGCAGATTGGATTATACTCATTAGATGCAGCCAAAATAGGCAGGTGAAAGGTAATGACGATGATAATCAGGTAACCTAAAAACCATTAGCACAGATCTGATTAATGGCAGAGAATCAACCTCTATGACTACTGACATGCAAGAAAGTTCTAGGGAATGAAACGCGAGTCTCTTATCAGGCACAAGAAATGGCAAAAATCCGAGTTGCACTATAGTGATTTTGGAAACAAAGATTTTGGAACTACTTAGCTTTGATAGATTTGGCATCCATAAAACCTACGCAATGGACGGGTACGCGGATGGAATTTTATTTTTTTCAAAACAAGTTCGAGAAGAGACATTTCGAAGTTAACTGCGGGCTTTTTTGTCAATGTAACAAGTAGAACAGATGGATTTGACTTGGGGTAGACTCGTTTCCTAGAGAAGTTTTTTTGCCAGAAAATAATTCCCCTCCAAACAACTTTGCAGAAAACTTTTTTGTCAAAAAAATTTACTTACCAGAGAAGTTTTTCCCAGAATAACCATTTCGCAGAGATTTTTTCCCCAGAACCATCATTTCACAGAAAATGAAATAAATTCTCTTTAAAACGCAGGTAAATGATGCGAAATAAAGAGTAGTTTATTTTAACTACGTGTGCTGATTAATACAGATTATATGGTAAAAAAATTTGGTCAACTAGTTAAGGCAAGAACGGTTATGTGGCGAATTTTTGCATCTACGCAATACTGAGTAATCACGGCGTTCCAAAGTGAAGCAATGTTGAGCCTGACAGCCGATTAGTTGGGTGACTGTTTAAGAACCTCACTTTAGGCAGTTCCTTTCACTGCTATGCCGAATTATTTCGCTGATTCCGGGAGGATGTACATGCATCTGACTGTGACTATGACCCTTTACCAGTACAATATTTCTTCTCAGAGGACTGTTTTACAAATGAACTAGAATCCGGTCCTGCCATAAAAGACGGGAAACAGACAGGGGAGAGAGAGAGGGAAAGGTAAGCGGAAAAAAGAAACCGAATTAAAAACGAAACAGCGATTTTTCTGTTAAAAACTATTTCTGGGAAATACTTTTTCTGCGAAACGGGTTTTCTAGGAAAAATGTTTTCTGGGATAAATGGTTTCTGGGAAAAAATTTCTGGCAAATTTTTTTCCATGAAGTGATTTTTCTGGGAAATGTTTTTTCTGTGAAACCCCTACCGGGCGCATCCCCCGGGTGGCGGATGGGGGACCCCTGGCTCACGAACCAGGGTGCTCCGAATATTCAAATAAGGAGCTGTGGACCAAATCCTTCAGGATAGACCAAGCAAGTCACTGAAGTACTTTTTGCTCAAGTAACTCATGGCGAACACAACTGTTATCAAGTGTTCGCCGGCTGACAGATGAAAATCTACCAGGAGGATGGTGAGAATGTGAAAAAAGTTTTCTGGGAAACTGAGTTAAACCCTTACAATGTTATTTCTTGAAAATAATTTATCACTGCTCCTGAAATATTACTTTTTCCCCCCAGAGGTTTTTTTGAACACTGTAATACTTTCTACGTTTTCCATTATACAATGTATTTTGAGGAAAATAATAGTAAAAAATTCAGTTGTATCACGATCGAGTAAATCTAACGTTATAACTATATACACCGTCCTTCATTCCCGGGGGATTCTGTCAACAAATATTACAGGAATGATCGTTCCGTAATTAATCATGACTTATTAGCAAATATACCAGCCGGTGATGACTAAATGATTGCAGTTAAACTGCGCATGTCAAGGACAAAATTAATCACAAGCGGGACTCATCAAGTCTCACTGTACTACTGACATCGTGCGCTAAACAAATACATTTATCTGGTGACCGTGGAGACGGGAGGGTAGTGATTAAGAGGAGGACGGAAATGTTACTGAGCTTGCAACAACAATCAGACAACGGATGCTCTCATTATAATCTGTCATTTGCTGCGGTCTTCCCTTAAGCTGTTGAACCATCGTAGTCTCGCGGCTAAACTGAAAATAACTTGCCACAGTTAAGTCACCCTGTATAAAGCAAGTAGTTGGATAAGTTAGGGAGTATCAATCAACACTAGCAATCAGACAACGGATGTATTCATTATAGTCTGTCATTACGTTTGTGCGCTTCACTTAGAATTGGGAACAAAATTTGCCTCCAGAGTTAAGAAATACATGTACTAGTTTTAGTGAATAGGTGAATCCTTTGGGTAGTAAGCGTGATAACGGCTTGGTACTGCTTGTCCATGGCTGACAAGTTGATGCAGTTATTGGTAAAACACGTGGCGCTAAGAGCATGATCTCCACACAGCACATTCACTTATAATTCACGCAGTTAATAATTATTCCTTTTTGCAGTAACCTTAACAAATTAAAAATTGACACCTGAGTAATGGGTGTTGATGCCTTTGCTAAAACTTGGTAAATTGGGGATATAAAGAAATGTTCAATTTGTGACAAAAGTTCTGTTGATTTTCCTGTAATAGGAGCAGACACTGATCCCGGAAGGATCCGAGTAAAACTATGGAAACTTTGAAGCTACAATAGGAGTTTTTTCACTTAAGCAAAGATACAGTTGTTAGATGTAGTCATGCAGTTTGGACAAGTGCTCAAAGAAAGCCTTTCGAAGAATTGTAAAGTGTGAACTCGCGCTTCTAAGATGATATTAAAGGAAATGACAAGTCACTAGGCATGTTGGGTTTATTTTACTGTTACCACATAAACTTAGAAAAATATAACAATGAAATTTGCAAAAAACTGTCTATGAAGCATGAAGTTAATTTATACTACAGTTGTACAGAAATTGTCAGGCGAGGTGGTGGCCGCCATTCACTCGAAAATTGTGGCATAACTGGTGGACTTTTCGTATAAACGCACTGTGAGTTTTCTTAAGCGCGCACTGCTTAAATTAATTTAAATTTCTGAAACTTACCTATTCTTTGAGTAAAACAATAGTATCTATTTTTGTAAAAACCTGTTATACTTTTGGCGGAAATTGACAGTGCACAGGTGGATAATAGGCGTTCAAGATGGGAACGCGAGATCGTGAAATTCTTTCGACTTTAAAGTTACTAATTACATGAGGTACAATCGCACTTTTATTGCTATAATGCTTCTAACATTTTTCACGTACAATGAAGTACGCATAATTTTCCACAAGACTTGGCTTTCCCTTTAAGAACAAAACACTAACTTACAGCAAATTGAATTTATAACAGTAAATAATTCCAGTATTCTTTATGCACACTAGTGAAACATGGAGCTCTCCTGGCACACACAAATATTAACTGATACAAATCTGCTAAAAAAATTAGAGTCTCGAGAATAACTGCCACATCAGTCATTACAAAACAGGTAGATCACTATTGTATAGTGCACAACAAGAGAAAGGTAAGATAACTTAATTTCAAAGCGATAAAATACGGTTGGTATTGACCGAAAATTAGAAAACGACATTCAAATGAAAAGACGTTTAACATGCCGATTATGCGAAGTAAACAACAAATGGCAATGACTGCATTAAACTATAAACAGTAGAGTGGTCTAATGGTCTAATAAATGACAGCTCAGAACTGTGTCATTGTTTGCATACCAGCAATAGATGGTATACATTGGCGTAGTATGGAATTTTGGGAGCAAATTTTGCACTGTGAAAGAAGGCTGAACGAAATTTTTTAACTCTATGCCGGTAATTTAAACAGGAAACATCCAAAAAGATGAAAAGATTTCCGGCACTGAATCTTTGAAAGTTACTAATGTGCATCAGAGCTTTTCGCCATTATCCTATTTAAACTTATTCAAACCTTTCCTTGGAAATCTTCGCCTTGAACACTTGATTATCACGTTTTGAACAAATCATCATGAACCGAGGAATTTATATTCACGGGCGTGCACAAGCATAAACAACCCATTTACCTAATTTAGTAAAATTGTTCTCCCAAAAGTATTACACACTGTTCAATGAACATTTTCCCAGACAAAAGCCTACTACTGTCAAGGCTTCCACGCCTAAAATTCACAACCGCTTTGTCTGACGAAACTTATAAATAACAACATTTGCGCCGAATATTTTCATTCCGTCACAAATAACACATAACCTCGTTATAGCAAAGCCATTGTTACACGCTAAACCACTAAATTACTAACTCCCAGTTTTTAAGCTGAATAACCGCAAAGCTGCGTGTAAGAAACTGCAAAAGGAAAGTTCTCCAGCACAGCCGACTGAGCAAAGCCGCCACAAGTATCCACTTCAGGAAATGAGAATAGACCAGCACACAACACAAGAGCTGACCCAGAATGTAGCGTTTCTATAGGTGTCTGCAAAAGCCAGTAACAACACAAGGACCACAGCAGGGCTTACACAGCAGCCAGCCAGCTGCTACCAATCCTACTAGCCCAATCCCCCCAAATTGAAATGTGGTAGCAATCGCACTAAAGCTTGCATAAATAAGAGATTCGTGTTTACGGCGGGCTGCTAAATCGCTACAAAACATCAGGTTACAGGGAAGCAAGTCAAAGGAGTTCTGGCATTTGAACTTACGGAGACCTTAGAGAGTAGACACACAAAATTCAAGCTACATGTTTTTTTAAAGCACTTGGGAATGGACAGTAAATATCAATTTTTAACTAAACAATAATGCGAGTGCTTCTCCCTTACTTGAGTGAATAGAATGAATTGGAATCACTGAAGTTATCTAATGAGCAGTGGCAAAAAGCAGAGATAATCAAACGTTCGAGATTGAGGTGATAATGTAATGTACTTTACATTTTCACCAAAACGATATTTCTTTTCCAGCTAAATCCATGCCGGCGCTTTCTGGCAGTGATGCGCTGAAGTCTATAACGTGGCAGACAACTAGAAATAGTGCTGATGAGTGTTTTAATACAGCTGAAATTACAGTGGTCGCTCATCCGTTTACTAATCAAGTTTATTGTTGCTTATCTGCAGTTGCTAAGCAGATACCTTTCCTTAAATACCAAAATCTACAATTTCCTTGAAAACGCCCACAATAAAACGGATGTGTAAAAATTAAGGTTCTAACAACACACACAGAGAGATAACATAGAGTACAATGCATTGTTAGTTTATGTTCATCCATCACTTTATGAAGTAGATACTAGACAAAAACAGCCTAAAAGTTGCTCAAACCTTGCTGATAATGATTTTAGGTAAAATATTAGTTTTTAGAAAATTAAAAAGCGTCTTAAGTCGAGCATACGTTGCGTTGTAAATCGAAAAAGGATCAATAAATTGTAAAACATCGCTAAGAACAGTACAGTAAAAGTTCAAAAACCAGAAAAGCACACCTTGCTTATATGGTATATATGGTAAGAATTGAAATGTAACCAATACCATACAGTTACTAAGTTTATAATTTAACTGAAAAAAGTAACGTGAAAAGTCATGACGGAGTAGGATTCATTTGAGCCAGCAGCCTTTGGATTACACTGCAGCATGTTCCCCCTTAAAACCAACTTTAGAGAGAATTTTCTTCTAAACTTGCAGGCAAGTTCAGAGGTCGCGAAACTTCACCATCACGTCAGCTGTATAAGTGAATCATAATAACAGAGGGTCCAGGGTAATTAATAAAGCCGTTTAATATAATATCTGCACGATTTATGTCGGCTCAACCAGTTCACTGCATCAATTCATGTAGCATTAAAAACTAATGGTGGCTGCGAGAATTATGGAACATTTATAACCCAAGAACAGCAAGCTTGCAGCATATTGCATGAATAATGTATTTTAATTAACTTTATTCAACGTCAGACCGCTGATAGTGTTGATACAAAGTTCAAATGTAAGTTCTTGCTATATGAGCGAAATCTTTGCTTGATGCAGAGCATTAAAAGCACGATGATACGGTTAAACACGCATTTATACGACTTACGTACACGTATGTAGCCCTGCTGTGAGAAAATCAACATTTTTTAAACAAGATAATAAAGTAAATAGATGGAACCATATGAAACTTTACATATCTATCACGTGCCGTTTAAAGTGTAAAAATTATAACGAACATAAGCGATATAATGTTTTTCTATGGATTCACTAGCACTTACGTTAGTAAGCAGAGCAAATGTTATGATAAAAAACAACAAAAACGTCAAATGGTACATACTTTGACAGAAATGCATTTCTAAAACGCAAAAAACATTAACATTAAGATTGTAACTTACATAATATTTATATGAGTCTGCTGTACTATAGTGCGCTGTTTGTAGAGAAAGAAATTTGTATTTCCAAGTCTCGATTACAAAGCAAAAAAGCATGGCAGTCACTCGTAAAGAATGCTTGATTGCTCGTAAAGAAATCAGATCTGCGCGAAGTGTTAGCTAAATTTTAAAGTAAACGATAACATAAAAAAACACATTATTGTCGAGTTTTTCAACTTATATATGGCAAAGGAAGAAAACGTGAAAAATCAAAACCTATAGTTATAAATTTGATCCAGGAAACATTGAAGTTAGAAGCTCAAAAATCATTAGACCACTCAGGTTCAACAATAGTATCCCAATCGTTGCATCATGTCGAAGAGCTTACTCAAACTCACGTAATGACTAATCAATTATATTGATTTTTAAAACTGATTTCGATCTTACATTAATTTTGTCCTTACAAATCTATCTAGGTCCATTTTCCGCTTCTTTTAACGATTTTTCTTTCAAAAATTAAAAAAGCTGTTGGATTACTTTAACATTAATTAAACGACATTACAAGTACGGTTGTGTATAATGCTTTAATGCATTAAAATGTAATACAAAGCTTACTACAGTGCCTACAGAAGCTGCACAAAACAACATTAATTAATTTAACAGGCGAGTTAAAATTTCAACCTTCACGCACGAAACGCTTGTAAAAATAAAAATAATTTCAACTGACGAACAAGCTGGCTGTTCTACCACGCACTAAATAAATAATAAATATGCCACACAGGTGAGACTGTTGCCACACCAGTACACCTGACAGGTATGGATTAAGGTAAACAATAAGGGTGACAAGACAATCAGCAATTATCTCACACATGTAGAGTTAGAGAAGGTCAGATAAGCACCGTGTGATTTAAGCACCCATCGTTCCAAATTTGTTACCTATCTAATTAGAGCACCTTTTAGGTCAGCAGGATATTATGGCTGACCATGGACTAAACTAGGTGATGAATGACCTGTGACCATGTGACCGACGAAGGCAAAAACCGAATCGAAATAAAAAAATTAATTAAAATGTGATACAATTAAATTATTAGATTATCAAAATTAACGACAAATCGAAATACAAAGTTTAACAGGATATACCCAATCGCTCATGTAGAATTTTAATCTATATAATAAAGATAATTATATTCAAATAGGTTTAGATTTAGCACAAATGTACATGTATATCTGAATAAATATGTCAATTTTACTTCAAGATTTAGTAAAAAATCTGCTTTTCAGGAACTAATTTGGTTTGCAATCAAATAAAATGGTAGTATTTTAAGTATTTCTTAAAGACTATTTATAAACATAAATAGCTATTCTAATTTATTTAAAGAATTTGCAATAAGTTTACTTCAAGCTACCAAGATGTGGTTAAATTATGTTCACGAGCAAAAAAAAATCAAGAACACAGACGTGTTAGAAAGTGGCTCCTCTGGTTATACATATACCTATTAGGTATCGAATAATCGTGTGTATAAATTTTTAAAAGCCTAACACACAACTATGCATGCCATGCTCACAATGCATAGTTAATAAATCAACTCACAGCAAAGAAATTGACGACCAGACAAAACTTACGAGGAATTTTACTGCATATTTTGATCGCTTAACAGTTTACGCCAATGATACACTGATGTTACTCACCCAAAGAAAATGATTCAGCACTTTAGATCCCATAAATTTTACATTATAGCTGTTTTCTGCTTGTATTAGACAAGGAAGTGTTTTGTCTCCTATTGGTAATAAATCTTACAAAATCTTGACTGTATGCATGCATGTGTGATTCGCATGCAGTTTAGAGTACTTGTTTCATAAAGAAAGAAACCCCAAAATTTTTAAAAAATGTCTTACAACTGGAATTTCAAGTCAGGTCTGTTGCTTACAAATAAAGCGTCATCACATCCACTACTTCCATTATTACCACCACCGCTACACCATGACGATTACCATCACCAGTCTGGTATCAGCATCACTACTACTACCACATCCATCGGTACGATTGTCATCGCCAAAACCACCACCACCCACCACCATCATCGTCAGCATCAGCATCACTGCTGCAATTATTGCCAACGCCACCAACAACACCACAGTTAATTATTTCTGAATTAATATGCCGTACATTTTTATTAACACCTTTCGCCAATTCTCGCGCAGAGAAGAAAACAAAATTCGTTCAACGCTTGCCAGAATGAACAAAATTACGCCAAACTAAGACACGAACCTGCTACCCACGAATTTCTGCTCTGCCTTTATAACCTAGGGGTTAGGCGCTAAGGGATCATGAAGTTGATGTACTTCTTAATGGCTTCACGGTTGTGTACTGTACATCCTGTCAATGCAGGTATGTTATCATAGTATCACAGTAAGGCACGCAGGTAATGAATGTCTAGTAGTTAGTTATGTATACAAGTGTGTATCACTATGACTGTCACTATGACTACAATATGACTGTCACGCAGGCATTGCGACATATGCTCGTTTGTTCAATAATAATTAGCACTTCAGGTAAATCAATGTACAGCGCCGTGATGCAATATTCCACCTTTCCCAGGTATCGATTACTCCACCAAACGTTTTCACCAAAATACACTGCAGAGACATTAACGTGCAACCATTAAACGTGTTATGTATGTATGATATATCTCTATTACAAATAATGAAATATGACAGAGATCTAGCTAATTTTAAATAGCCTACCGATAACAATACATACAGTGTTTACATCTGGCATTAACAATTACAGGAAGAACCCAGCAAATCTGTAATGCTCGCACCTCAAGCGCAATTTACACCTCTGCTGCATAATCAAACCTATGCGTTATCAAACCTATTAAGAGAAATTTTTGATTATTCTACTTACGGACTATACCCTCCCCTCCAACGCAGGCACACGAGTATCCTCTCCAGTAGGGCATGTCCTAACATTGACCTCCCCTCAAACGGCGGGTTAGCAGCTTTGACAACCCTGGCTGAATCGCCTGTCCACACTACTAGGGTGTCTGTACAGTGACATGATTCACCCATAAAACATATATATACATGAAGCCAGTGACCACGCAGAGACTCTATAGTTTAGCCTCCTCTCCTGTGCTGGTGTGAGTCATTTACACACATGTAATGGAAGCCAAGTATTGTCAGATCAATAGCAGACAGGGGAAAATGCATGATACGCAATCATCGCCATTTTATTTCCCATTTTTATAACTGCGCAACTGCAACAAGCAGCAGTTTGCTATTATGCACAACGTCAGCGTTTATAGTAGAATAAATCTATAATAATCGTCATTTACAATCGGCAAGAATTTACCCGTAGTGAGAACTGAATATCTATTTTCTACAATTTAATTTTTAAGTACAAAGGACCGAAATGACTTTCAAATTAAACAATCGATCATAATTACCACAATTGTCAATGGTTAAATAATTAACTGTTGCTTAAATGCTTATTAATTGAGTTTCCATTCCACGCAAGAGAATATAATAGGCCGTCCATTCTCGAGGTTGTCAGTGTTGCAGAAGCGTGTGAACGCCGAAAATGACAGTGAAATTTGAAGGTCATTCAAGTTTGATGATATCAAGTTGGTCTTTCTCGGAATGAACAGTCAATAATAATGCACGCGGAATAACATTTAAACATTCATTTGCTTTCTGTTTTTAATTCCTGAAATTCTTGATAATAACGTTTTGTTTCATTTCTTTGTCGAAGTTTTTTTCCTTTGATTTCGCTTTCGCTAAGTCAGTAAAAACTTATCGTATGAGTTCAGTGTTTTGAATATCGGTGTTTTGAAAGACCGTGTGGCCTAAGCATAAGCGCAGATAAATTCTACAACAACCACGGATATCATGGTTTATGTAGAAGTTCAGTCAGTTCTCACTAATTACTGCTATTATTGATCACAATATGCATCACTTGTCCCAATCTTATAATTGTCAGAATGAACGACATATTTTACACAGATTGACAGAAACTCTTTAAACTTTTGTAAAGAAACTATACAACGCTTGTATAATTTAGATTATATACGTATAAGCAAAAGCAGTGTTTACACGTACATGCGTGTAAAAATGCTCGACTAAATTATTTTCTGTACCGAAAAAGCAACTCATTTAAGAGGTGTACATACAAGGGTTTTGTTATTGCGGGATAATAACAAAGAGGAATAAAATATCAATGGAAGTATGAATCCTATGAGCATGTAATTGTGGATGCCTAAACACCCATTAGCGTGAGCATGCAAGCAATGGAGTGTAGAATAATGTAATTAGACACTTATTCACGCCAGATAAACCTACAAGGAGCCGTCTCAAATAATAAACGTTCAAAGCAGAGATATGCAAAACGTACAGCAAGACAAAAACATTACATTTTGACAACAGATAAAGGGTATTTTTATCACAATTAGTTCAGCCTCATAGGTGTCTGGCAGACTGACAGTCTCCCTCGATACAGCTTGTTTTATCTGCAGCTATAAGAAACACATTGAGGTGTCGAGTCCGACAGGTCTGGATTTCTAACTGATTTGTAAACTCATTAGAACTTTCATATGCGAGATGTAAAAAGTAAGCAAGACAGGCTAACTTTTACGCCTAGGATCCTAGACAGGCGAACACAATACTGTGTGGGCATATTCTGCAGTACTTTGTAATATTTACTAAGTATAAATCGTGCAGGTGTCGACAGTAATTTTGTAATTATAATAATAATAATCTTTGTTTAAAGTCGGTCTTTGTATTAACAATTAAAATAAGCTCAAAGAGCTTCTCACCGACTGTAAATAGCAATGAACAACTACAAAACAGAGATTATTATTACCCCGATTTTACCCTAAATATCACGTGCCAGGCAGGGGTAGCAGGTACACTAAAGCAGGTAGCCTTTTCAGTCTTTCGTATGACCCGGTCGCGAACTCACAACTTCACAGACAGAAAACGGACCCAACGTTATTTTGAAAAGTGTTAAAGTTGATCAAAGTCAGCGGTAAAAAACTACACAGACCACGAAACGTTCACCCCATGCCAGCTAGGAAGCAACTACGCACAATACGATTATAGTCGCAAATCCAACAGCTAGGCAAATTGTTTACAAACATGGCAACAAAATAAACAATGGTCAGTTCATTCGTCAATTTCATACTCAATGATTCTGGCATCATTTTCAAATCAGGATTGCGATACACATATTGCCATACACATATTGATCAGGTATGTACCTGTTTGAACAATATAAAGCTTGATCTTAAAGACCATTTCTAACATCTACATTCTAGGAAAGAAATCTTTAATTGAAGCAATTGTAAATATTGTAAAAGAAAGTTTTATTATTTACATAATGTCGTCATATCTAAATGTTTACTTGATTTGAAAAAATTGGTTCATATTGTTGATATAGTGAATTTCAATGATATAGCTCATATACAAACGAGATATACAAGTGCTCACACAGATGCAAATGTTCTCTATAATTACTATAATACATATCGCCTCGACGTTAATTAGCGATTTGGCTTGTGCGTCATAATTTTAATAGCGACACAAATGCATTCTTCTGGTTCTAATTTTTGACAGTCTTAGTAACCTTGTTTTAGCTATATATTTAATAACGTGTCACTAACGTATCAGCGTAATATATATATATATATATATATATATATATATATATATATATATATATATATATATATATACAGAGAGAAAGAGAGAGAGAGATGAACTATACTGAAGTTAAAACTTTGCCTGCAGATAAAGGCCCATTTATGTAAATATGTATTTTAAAATAAACATCATCCTGCATTGAATAATGATCATTAGCCAGGTTGCCTAACATCTAGGAAGTAAAGTCTGCATTAACAATTGTTACAATTGAGTTAAGCGTGAGATAATAATAATCCGGAAGCTCACTCTGTCTCACCCTTTGTCATTTAACCGACACTTTTTATAAAACCAGTAATACCAGCTAAGCAGGGATAACCGTGATCGTCTCCGACACAGTAAATACAACATTCAGTAAGTGGTGGTGGTGGTGGTGTTGATGCGGGGGTTGGTGGTGGTGCTGGTAGGGGCCGTGGCGGTGGTAATGGTAGCAGTAAATAAAATAAAGAGACTGTGCATTTCCCAGAACTCAGAACTTTTGCAGTATTTTAATAACTAAAATATGTTCAACAGTACTTAGTATTATTCTGAAACAAATGAGAATGAGATGATCAAGGAGAGCTTGTGTAATAGAGGGAAATTTTAACCGCGTTTCTAATTTTCTTCGCAAGGTAAAATTTTACTTATGATTTCTCAAGCATTGCTTAAAGCCTAAAATAAAGTCACGTAAGTAAAAGTGAAAGCTGTACTATTAACAGTGTTTACTTTTGAACAGCATATAATTATATCCTGCAATTTTGTGAGACCGCATTCATGATTAGAACAAGGTCTAGTAAACTAAGCTGGGAACAACAGGCTAATTTGAACTGTTTAGCCTCGAGGTTATAGCTGCAGCATTTCAATTTTGTAGAAATGTTTTCACTCGCACCTGAATAAACATAGTTTAGATAAACCGCGAGAAACACACTCTAATTAGCATAATTAAGTTACAAGCTACAGGGTGTATCAATAAAAGTCACATTCACCCCGAAGGCTGAATAAATTGTCAAAATCGCAAACAACAACAATTTTAATTTTAAATAAAAGATTAATTTATAGAATTATTAGATGTAAATTACTTTTGTTTAAATAATATCTTTCTGATGTTTGATGAGATGCCCCTGAAAAGCGTGGTCTTCTGATTAGCAACCACCCCTGGTAGCCCACTTCTACAGTAGTTCGACACCCAAGTTTTGTTGAAAGACGACTTGCCAAAAGAAATGAAAAAAAATGTTTATTTTGTTGATTTAAAGCTCAAAAGTACTTCGAGTTTGAGGCAGGAAAGAAGCACTACACTCTACGTAAACTGTCACTGCGTATTAAAAGAATGCTAATGGAGGCGTATAAGAATTTCTTGAAGTGACCAATGATTTGGTGATGGTGTTTATAATACGTCTGAAGGTCTTGAAACTAAAAACGGACGGCTTAGTTTCAGAAGATTATAGTTAGCGTAGGGTCAGCAAGGGTGTGTGATGAAAGAATAGATTCTACTGTAGAGACAGAGGTCCACGTATTAAAACAGTGCTGAGGTGTTTTGAGAGGGATGGTTTGATTAAAATTTTTATTTCGAAACATGTTGCTATCAACTGCACAACATCAACACAACACCACCAATGCTCGATCATATACAACTTATGTAAGAAAAACAAAGATGAAAATTTATAAAAAAAGGTGACAGAAAAATGAAAAGATACAAGGAGCTAGAGGGAAAGAAAGACAGACAGACTGAGAGAGAGAAAGTGAGTGACAGAGAGAAAGAGAGAGTGAGTGAGAGAGAAAGAGAGAGAGAGAGAGAAAGAGAGAGAGAGAGAGGAGAGAGAGACACACAGAGAGAAAAACTAAGAGGGCCAGGAGTCGTCTGCTCTTCTGTTGGCTTCAGCGCATCACTGCCGGAATATACGGCGACAGTACCCATACCTCATAATATTCGTGTTACATGTGCCGCACTGCTTTGTTTCAGATTCCTTCGTGTCTTGCGTCACAAACTGCAGATACCAATATTAAGTAAGAAAAGAGCAAATCACAGACTTTTACGACCATCACTTCCTCCTAAATTTAAGGATAACGTTTCTAGGTTTTGTTTGCCATGCCTTTGTAGTATCAGTATGCAGCCTCGATTATGATGCTAACAGAAAATAAACGAGGTAGATGATCGACGGTTGAAGCGATGTTTGCACAATAAGTTTTTACAAGACCAATAAGCATCACAAGGAACTATTCCAACAGATTTAAAAACACTCCATGAAAATGTTATACGTATGTACGGTTACAAAATAAATATGCTGGAACTATACATGTACTAAAACATGTATATTTGGCAGATTTTAAATGGTTTATAAGGCTTTAGCAAGTCAGTAAACCCCGGCAGGACCTGCGTTGGCCCATTTATTCTAAAAGAGTAACAGGATATTATGAGTTTGTTACAAAGCTATTTCTCTCTCTCTCTCTCTCTCTCTCTCTCTCTCTCTCTCTCTCTCTCTCTCTCTCTCTCTCTCTCTCTCTCTCTCTCTCTCTCTCTCTCTCTCTCTCTCTCTCTCTCTCTCTCTCTCTCTCTCTCTCTCTCTCACTCACTCTTTCTAAAAAAGAAAAAGAAAGAAAAAGAAAAATGAAGAAAAAGATTCAATATTCAAATCAGATTGATGGCATATCTGCAGATGTCATTTAATCAGAACTGTACTGTAGAAATGACGGCACTCAATTTGTTGTTAAAAAGAGGCACACGATCTTTTCAGTATATAGCTGGTGAAAGCAATACAGATTGTTGTAATTGCGATAATATATATGTTCAAACACCAGAACATCTAATTTTTCAATGTACATTAGTAAATGAAATAGAAGTAATCTCATAAGAAAATTGCCAGCTATGAATTTGAGAACAATCTTCATTGCAAGAGATAGGGACACTTGCGACTTGTTTGGAAAAGTTGTGCCAAATATATTGTAAATACACAGATTTTGTCAAATTAACTCGCAGATTAAAAGCTTTTTTACATTACTAATAAATGTAAAAATACTTAATTTGGTTTTGGATGATCTTTCACAATTGTCTATTTGACAACTCACATGTAAGAAACATAATATTTTGTATATATTAACTAGAGCTGCTTTGAACTCATGTATTATTATAACTTGCTTTAAAATTATTTGCATTTAATGCAAAATGTTATGTACTGCCTGCAAAATGAGGTATTTTTTAAATAAAAGAGTTATAATAATAATAATCTCTCTTTCTCTCTCTCTTTTGTCAAAGACAAATAGTGAATGAAATAGTGAACCAACAGACAGCAAAGTTCACACGGATGCGTACATTTTCCTCACTGAAGACACTGGAGGATCGGGTGCATATGAACCTGCCCAAAACTACTTTTCCGACAGTCACCACCCAATTACTATCCATCCCTTAACTTGACAGCCATTGCCACACCATGATCACAAAGTTTTCACCTTCTTCATTGAATACAGCAAATTGGACGAAAACAAAACCTCGGGGGCACGAAAATGTTTGGAAAGAGACATTGTTGTCACTTGGCCTCATTCAGCTATTTCCTGTAGAAAAGTAAAACAGGCACAGGACACATACGGGTCACAGTAAATCAGGGCCTTCAGGGGACAACAGATTACGGGCCATGAGCACACAGGGGTCACACAAGACACACAGGACACACTGGTCATGGCCCACAAGACATCAGCCAGAGTTCAGTAAATGACCATCAGCTGTTGTGTTTTTAACAAAAGCTACACACAGCATTTTCTTCTATTTATGCATAAGCTCAGCGCAACAATAATTCTTCTCATGCAAATTACCAGGCTAATTATGGCATGTGTTTTGTTGATGCCCACCAGGTGTATGACACAAATTACTCTCTCAAACCTGCTTATTAGATGTTTCCGACGAGCACGCACCCTTGTGTACACATTATTCATTATCAAAGAGGGATACTACACTGCACAAAGGGAAAAATAAGGGAAAGGGTACTATAACTCTAGCATAAGTTGCACAAAGTATAAGAGTCAAGGAAGCTGCGTGCAGGTGCGATCCAATCTCGTTTTTAACTATTCTTCTGATTTTTGGCAATTTGCCCTTAATCCACTTCTAATATATGTTGATACAGCAATTTGCACATCATTGACACAGAAATTTCCACATCATTGGGATATCTAATCATAAAAAAACTTGAGTTTTCTCCGTTACTACTCACGACGACTTGTTTTTTCAACGTCTACTAGTAGTTCGAACATTTTCGACAATTTGCCTAAAATTACTTTCAAAATGGAAAGGCATCTCACTGTAGAGCTAAAACCTGTGAAGTCCTCTTGTGAACAATTCGTAAACAAATCAAGTATTCGCATATTTAGTGCGCATGAATAAGTTTTACACGAGTACCGGCCTACTTAATTACCTGTCAAATTCCTTCGTGAAAGATCGGCTTACGCTCTTCAAAACTACAACAATGTTTGGTGGAAAATATGCGCACGATTTTTGTAAATTTGACTGCTGACACAATAAGCCGAAAGTTCACTACTCACTGCAGTACGGACACTGCACCCGCTACATTGGGGTAAAACTAATTTAGCACTACTTAAACTACAGTTATGATAATAAGAGATAGCATGAGCAAACTGTTGTCTACAAGTATAATCAGCATTAATCTCTACAGTAAAGTACATTACACTAGCCGGATGTATAGTAGACTAATCCTAATAAAAAATGACCGATATTACTTCAAACAACAAAAGAAAAGAGTTATTTCAATCACTGTGGATGCATATGAAAGTTCTGCTGCTCTACTTGTCTCGGTTGTTTAGCTGAATACAATTTGATAATAGTGAAAACCTTCACCCTTTGCACAGACCGTTAAAGACAAAAAACATCAAATTTTCTTCTGGTATTAAAGGAAAGAACAAGTCACTTAGCATTTTGGATTTATTTTACTGTTTTTACTTAAGTTTAGAAAAATATAACAAAAAAATTTACAAAACACTGTCTAGAAAGCATTAAGTTTTCATTTGTCCTACCGCTGTATAGAAATTTTCACTGCCATTTCACGTGGTAACCGCCATTCACTTGAATATTATGATGTAACTGGTGAACATCGTGACTTTTCGTAAGCGCATCGTGGCTTTCGGTAAGCGTGCGCTGTTTAAAATAAATCATGCTCACCTAATGTTCATGCAAAAATATCATTAAATTAGGTCAGGTCTATTTTTTGTAAAAACTCGTGATATTTTTGGTGGAAATTGACAGTGCGCTACATTTCTTCAGCTGATGAATGACTTCATTGGTGGAAGAATAAGCGTTCAAAATGGAAGTGTCTGAGCGTGAAATGGTCGCGACTTTAAAGTAACTTTACTAATTATACGAGGTGCTTATTACACTTTTACTACTAAATCCTTCTAACATTTTTCACAAACATTGAATTAAGCCTAACTACCCAGAAGGCTTGGCATTTCCTTTAGAACAATGAGTTTTGTTTCGTTTATGGGGAAAACAATATGAAATGAAAAATTTCACATAGAGCGGCGGTTGAAATCTTTACTGTATTCGTTTCCAATAGACAAAAATGTGAAATTGTCGTTAATTTTCATGTCAGGATGTTTTACTGTCTGATGTTGCTCTATTTACTGATGTTGAAGAACACTTTTTCGAAAGTGGAAATCTTCGTCTAGCAATAAGGTAATGATTGTCTTACACAAGAACGAGAAAGCTTGTACTGGCAACGAAATCTTATTTAGTGACAAAAAAACTGAAAAATGCGAAGTAACTGGCATCAAAAACGTCACTAATTCTTTTTGCAATGCCTTAGCGGAAACCTTCAACTCGTATAATGCGGCAGGTAATAGAATCTTTTCAACTAATGAAACGAATGCGTTTACAGTTGTCCAAAACCAACAGAGTTTAACATGGGTGAACTTTGGTGACAAAGTCGCAGGAAAAAGCCACAATTCTGGCTAGGAGAAACTCACAGTTACTACAATTAATTTATGGTAGCTGGAAAAAAGTCACAATTTTGGCAGTTAGGTAATCAAACAAAAATATTCAAGTCAGTCACAGGTACCATAAACAAATTAAACTAGTAAAACAGAAAATATTTTAAGTCAGTTATTAACTGGCAATACACGACTTGTATGCATTGACAGCACTATTCATATATGAGGCATTACATGTGTGTGATTTAAACACCACGTTTTGTTCAATAACTTAGGGTTAGGGTAATTTATTTTTTCTTGTAAGTTTTCCTGTGATTTTTTTACCTATGACTTTATACCTGAAACTTTATTACCTAGATACAAATATTCTTGTTTAGAGCCATTTGACTAAATTCATATCAGAAGTTTTTCAATACGATTTAATAACAATCTTCCAAGAAATTATTATGAACGTGTAAACCTTGCACTTTACTAAACTTCTGCTTAAGTTACTACTTTCTGGCAAACTTTATCAAGTTTGCGTCTTAAAAATACCTTTTCAGACGATCATGTGCGACGGCGATGATAATGTCGACTGCTACACTAGATGTATCAACACCTAATTTTAACACCCCTGCACTCTTTTAAACCGTCAGCCTGAGACAAAATATTTACAGATTACAGACCTTTAGACTGATTTCGTTTTATCAGCATAGAATTATTTATATTTGTATACGTTTAGACGATGCAAAAACAATGTACATAGACGAACAAGTGAAAAGTACAATTGATCCTTTTTCCACCATTTACATACTAGCTCCAGTCGATTAATTCACTTTCATAAACAAGTTGAAATAGTTCCATATCTCCAGTGAAGCTAAATGTTAGTTCTTACCAATCATACTCAATTAATTCAATACACATCACTGAAAGCCTCAAATAACAAGTTTCACAAACCTCGCCACAAAACTGCAGTCTGTAACCGAGCGGTAAACTGAGGCACAAGAATCAACCAAAATTCGTGAATGTTAGTCATAAACGTCTCCCCATTGGGGTGTTCCGGGTGGTTAAATCACATTGCTATAGCATGCTATGTAAAACCGCCCAGCTGTAAGGCAGTGCAACACCACACTGTGGTGCACACATGTGAGCATGATTAGGAAAATGAATGCCTGCGATAAACCTGCCTCTCCAAAATGCCCTTTTCACTCTTGGAAATGGATAAGATTGATTTTTAGAAAATATTTTCTACAGTTAGCGATTAGAGCAATTAGCAGTCATGTCGGGCAGAAGATCTCATTTTGAATACTGTATACGTGTATAGCCAAAAATGTAATAATGTACTAAAATAATTATGTAAACTAAATTCTAAATTTTGATTTGCACAAGCAGTTTTTGCTTAAAGGTGGTCACATAGTTGTTTTCTAACTACATCCATGCAAACTGCAGACATAGTGCGAAAAATCAATCAATCAGTTAATAAAAAGAGACATCGAAAAATCAAAGCCACATTTTTGACGTTTTATCTCCGCGAATCTTTCAACAGAAAACCCCCATGCACGTCTGAAACAGGTACCCGGAGCCAGAAACCTTGACCCTTGTTACTGTTTCCACAGCCGTTCCTCATTTTTTAGCGAAATTAATGGCAGACGAACGCTCTTTTAATTAGAGGAAGCTGAAGAAGGCACCACATCATGGCAGAGAAAACTTTTGCCTGATATCTTGTCCCAATCCTGCACTTATTTTAAAAAAATTATTGTATGAAAGTTACACTTATACAAGTATGCAGGGCAACAACCTCTATGTGACTCGGTTAGAAAACTTTTTATTGATTTTTTTACTGCGGCTCTTATAACTAACTTAATTATAGCTGGAAACGAATGAGAAGTGGCTGCAATAATGTGTTGCAAAGGTGTTAAAATTAACAAACGTATACCACCGCTTTTTGTGCAATATAGCTTGGAGTGCATATAATATAAGAAGTACTCGTAGAAGCTACAATGAAGGAACATAATAAATATACGAGTAAATGAAGCGGACAAAAAGAAATTTACATTTTATAGACCGCATTGTAGTTTATCAACACATATTCGAGCCATTATTAGCTTGTTGGATGAAAATACCTCGTAGCAAATATAATCACATTACTGTTGGTACATAGGTTATTACTTTTGATGAATCATCTTTGAACGTTATCAAGCTGAAAGCATTTTTTCTCGAAAAACAACACTAATAATACCTTAGTAGGGGAACTGTCACAGTAAACTCTGCTACAATAAAGCCGAAGACTTGTTTACACGCATAAACCGGCCGAAACGGCGACTGTACGTAACTGCATAATTCTGTATTCGGTTATTTCTTGCAAACACACGTACAATGAATTTGACCTCAATAATTAAAAACGATTGTAATAATTTTAAGTGATAGTTCACTTATTGTATCGATACGACTCACACGTTCGTTCGAACGTTCAAAGCACCGAGTGAACACTGAATTAAAAGATAATTATTTTCAGCAACTGCAAAAATGGCTACTGGGCATTTCACAATTCTTTAAAGGAAAACCAGACCCAGTGTTAAACTATAGGTCAAAACAATCTACCCCTTTAAAGTACTGAAAGGGAATTTACTATTTTTTCAATAATGACTTACGTGAAAGAATTATTACCACAGAAATGTAATTTTGCGTTCGCGCGGTTAGTTCTTCGCTGTTACACGTATTTCGTCATTCGCTAGTTAGACGGACACTAGCGCCTACATATCGGCAACGCATTGCTCGAAAACAGGTGCCGTACCTCTCAGTTCAAGTGTTGTTCAGTTAAGATGTAGCGCATATGTTCCACAGCTTATGCGCAAACAAATGCTGTAAACTTGAAATTTAAACTTAAAATTTATGTGAAGTTTTTGCATATCACACTGAATCTTGCGCAGTAGCAGTATACTTCATACTGTGCTTTCGGAAAAATGTGGAAAACACTCGTGAATTTTTGGTGTTGTTGAAAATTAAATTCAGTTGTGACGTCACCCACTAGTAGTGCCCATCGTTAATTAAGTAGTCTTAATCTATTATGTAATTATCAGAAACGCTTTGGCATTATAACAGATGTCAAAAGCTACACTTTTTACCAAAATGTACGAAAATGGGGTAGGACATGAAAAGTCGTCCTGTTTTCCTTAATAAAGTAAATTTGTTATACGCATTTCAGGAAAACGAAACGGTTTTGCAAGGAAATATCTGCTTGACAGCTACACTACGCCGTTAGCGGAAAATGTGAGAGAAGCTTAAAATGCAAATAATACCAGTTAAAGTTTGGGTATATACAGTTTATCCTGTACATATATAACGGTTATATACGCCTTTACGGTCATCCTGTAACGGCTGTTTTAATTTAAAGGTTAAGCCAGCTTGTAAAACAGGGCGTCTAGTCAAAATATTGGTTTAGTTGGCAGGAATAAACGATTATCGAGGGAATGATTTACTGATTGAATTGAACTTGACTGAACTTTGAAACGCAAACACCTGTTCCGGTAGATGATGTTTTGTTTCAAGAAGTTCGAACTGTGAAATAACACAGCCACGGGGTGCATGTTTTCTTTATCAAATCGAAAAAACATCGCACTGACAGTTTGTGTTACACAAGAGCCTATGTCACAACTAAACCCAAACGAGAACAAGTTTACAATTTGTTGTTTTGAGTTAGAGTTTGATTGATTCATTTCCTAAAATAAACAGTCATGACACACCACAACCCCCAAAACACTTGACATTTTTGGGTGAAGACAATTGGTTGCTTTTACTCGTATAAATAAAAGAGATTAGACAGGAAGCTTACACTGATTTTTATGTAGTTCGGCATAACTGTGGAATTATTAAGTTCGAGCAGCAGTGGCTGAACAGGTACCTAGTTCGCTATCAGGAATAATTCAGTAATCACGAGACACTGAACCAGACGATGTGTCGTAGCCGACATATGGTGATGTGCTGACAACATGGCAAATTAAACCACCTATACCTAGGTCATAAGTAACCCATTCATTTTCCAAAAAGTGTTTCCTCTATAAAACAAGATGAATATATCTCATTTTGATGCGTTTTGATAAACTATTTACAGGACATACCTCCATCTATCGGCGAAGAATCAAAATGATACCCTAACAAACAGACAGTGCTTGAAAAAGCCTTATATAGCCGTCATCTGTATCACTTGCTGATATAAAAAACGAGATTAGTTTTCACAAAAAGCAAGTGGATCTCTATATAGCTAATGAGAAGTGATTATCACAGAGTGATTTGACTGAAAGACATGAAGCTTGAAACACGTTGCAAATTTTAGTTATAAACCTTAATAATAAACTCTCCTATGTAATAAGAGTGGCTGGCCTCTGCGTAAATTATTTTAAATTCACGTTTATAAAAATAAGTGACTTTTTATGTATGAAAATATATAAATTCATGTTTCATACGTATCGCTAGTCTGAAAATGTTTACTCCAAGAAAGTCATAGGCACTTGCTTACGGGCTACGTTTTGTGTTTATTGGGTCGTGACTAGTTTTTGAACTTCACAATACAGAAATATAGTAAACTATTAAAGTCATAACGTGCTAACATGTATTTATCTCTTGAGATGATTCACCTAACATAATCTTATCGCTGTTGTAATTTAACATTTGAGGAATCCTTAGAGCACATCACGTATAGCCAGTGCCTAGACCACTATGCCAAAAGCGCAAGCACATAGCGGCCCATCTGAAATCTCTCGCTACTTTTACAAAAATAGTGGATAACATCTATGCTTATTTTTACAAGCAGTTGTTTTTCCAAACCACAGTACGGACTTAAGCTTAATCTGTAATTAATCGTTCAGTGAAGTTTATTGAACGCCTCTAATTATTAGATCCTTACGGAAAGAAAGCGACGCCATCACATCATCAACAACTCTGACTTCACCAACCTATCAGCACTAGGTAATTATAAATAGTTGCACCGAACTCCAACAGATGGTGCCACAAACCACTTAGCAATAAATCCGTAACAAAATTTGAGTACATGTAGCCTGAAAGCATAGCATCTAAACTCCAAATCACAACTATAATTGCGTTACTTTAAAGCAGTTTAAATAGAATAAATTATATGCACACTTGATTGCAGATACTGAAGAAAACGGTGTTGATGTGCAATATTTTGCAATCGCAATTGGGAGTCGCCTGTTCATTTCGAAAACCAATGAAAAGAGGTTAAAGGTTTCCATAAACTTGTAGCATCACACTCGAACCACACGAAGTTGAAGATTTCAAACAGAAAACTGCAAAATTAGATAACGCGTCACCATTTATTATATTTAAATCCAAAAACGAACCTGCGTGGGCACATACAACCTTTTTAATCCCGTATATGTTTTTAGGCGGGAATTCTCAATTTAATTTTACTATATTATCATTGCAATAATTTTAGATGAAATATAATTTTGTTACAATACTGAAAACAACATATAATTATATTGAATTTTTTTCCTAAAACTCGATCTTAATTATATTCTTTTTAATCTGTATTGCAATAGTCTTCCAGACTAATATAATCCTCATAAGGTATAAAAATATATGTTTTCATCTACTGCTTGTCAAACCACATGCTTTGTCGGTGTGACGCTGTATGCAGTTTTTGTAATTCCTGCTTTTGGATTAAAAGTCTAATGACTGGAATATACATATTTCTTTTATTTGTAACAAATAAGAAGATTTTATGCTGCTTAATAAAAAGGCTAGGTCTTCACTAAATAATTTATAAGCGTCGATATCTGCTGCGAAAAGGCTACAAGTGCAAGCAAAGATTTAATAGGCAACATCAACATGTCTATTTTTCGCCGGTTGTTTCGAGAACTTTAATCATTTAACCTGGAAAGCAACAGTTTCACATTCACATTCTGAAACTGTTACACGATGATTTTCATGTTATAGAAATCATGGTATTGTATTCAGCAAAGTGGAAATAAAAATCATCACTGATATAAAAAACTGAAAAACTAACTAATCCACGACGAGTTAAAAGCTACTAGCTTATTATTTACAAGTTTGAACAAAGGCTAGCTAAGTGATGCGGCTTACAAAAGTATGTGTACGTACATAATTTGCCCAGTCATTGCCGCTGACGATTACCTAATAAATAAGCTAAGCAAAACTAAGCAGTTTCTCGCGAGGAAATCATTCCAAGGCTTTCATTATCAGCAACTGGCAGGCACATAATGAAACAATCAGAAAGCCAGCGTGTCATTTTAATTATGCGTAAGGTAAACGCAAGCATGTTTCAAAGACTAGTAATCGAAGAGTCAATGTAATGAAGAATGACTGAGTAAATTCTGCCACTGAGGCTGAGTGACCGCAGTTTTGGTGACAATCTCGAAAATACTACAGATCCATAGATTTAAATGCCACGCGTGCACAGAGAGATATTGCAGGACTCGAGCAAAACGTGAGTCAACAATGGGTACCGTGTTGTAATACAAATTCTATGGTCTGTTGTATGGCAAACAATGGGGGCTATGTTGTACAATACAAAAACTGCATTCGATTGTATGACAAAAACAGCCAACATTTTTTAAGATCTAGCTACATCGATTACAGCTAATTTTGCCTTTTTGACCTTTTATTACTACCACCATTGCAAGTCCCAGAGCACTACCTTATTTTCGTATTAAACGGCTTTGTGGATCCTTTGCACGCGCTAGCTCAAAGAGTTAAACATGATGAGCTCTATCTTGATACGAAACCAATTTGGGTTACACGCTTTACGGCTCAGCACAAGACGCAATTCAGCTTCACTGCTTTTCTGTCACGATGTTAGCCTTATACTTAAAGGAAGACAGGACGATTTTTCATATACTTTTAAGTCAAACAATATTGCAAACGCGTTTCTGATAATTATAATAGACTAAAAACTTAATTAACGGCGGGCGAACCCAACTACTGATGACATCACAAAGTAACATAATTTTCAACAGCAAAAATATTCTATGAGCGTGTTGCACACCCGTTTGCGAAAGCGAAAATGGAAGTACAGTGCTACTGTAAGATATTCAGTGTGTTGCGTTAAAACTAGGCAAGTTTTAAGATAAAAATTCAAATTTACCGCTGTGCTCACGCATGACCTTTGTCAGTTTTCAATTTTTCATTCGTCTAACTTGCTCAAAGCGCTGAAACGGAAAGAAATCACTATTCTCCATCAGTAAACAGATGATAATGTTTACCCGCGTTGTGTTACGCATTCCCCCATATTTCGGGGCATTTTCAAACAAACTAGAACAAAATACAAACAAAGGCCACAGGGGCTCCCAAAGCCCACATTACTGAACTGATAAATAGCTTCACCCTAGTGGCACATTCGCGAGACAAAGAGAGAGAGAGAGAGAGAGAGAGAGAGAGAGAGAGAGAGAGAGAGAGAGAGAGAGAGAGAGAGAGACAGACAGAGAGAGAAGAGAGGGAAAGAAAGAGAGAGGGGGAAAGAGAAATCTGTGACGGGGTGCTGGAAGAGACATGCAGGGAGAGAACAGTGAGAAATATGGCGGAAAGAAGACATATGGTGAGAAGCGTGAGTGCGCAAGAGAGTGTATGAGTGTATGAATAAGTGAATGAAAAAGACAGACAGAGAGAGAGCGAGAGAGAGAGAGAGAGAAAGAAAGAAAGAAAGAGACTTGAGACATCACGACACGTCGCTAATAGAAGCTTTACATCCAACTTTTAAACATGGTGGAAGACGAGACGAAAGAGAAGGGGGAGAAAGAAAACAACAAAAAGAAAGTGGGAGGGAACAAGGGATCAAGGAGCGAAAGTAAAAAAAACGAAAAGAAGGAAATAGAGAGAAAGGAAAGAGTGAGCAAATGACAGAAGGGGGTATTCAAGGTAGTACCTAAAATGTCTGCATTTTCACTATAATTTAATCTCAGTCAGCCATGCAGACCCCATAAATTATATTTATTTAATTCTGATTGCTTTCTGCTACACCATCAGGAACCTCATAGGATCAACAGATGGCCAAGGGGTCGCCAGCTTGTGTGGACTTCTATTTCTTGATTTTTAAACCAGTCTGCGATATTTCAACTAATTATGCGTGACCTCTTCGGGAACTTTTCCGATGCTACTTACAGCGCCACCAGAATTAACAATACAGTTCTCTACAATGACTGTATAAACCAACAGAAATAAAAGAGCTACAAAGAGCTAAAAATCCCAGAGAATATCACTATTTTATTGAAGGCAAGCATCAGTGAGTGGTAAACTTATATAGTGATTGTAAAGAAATACGTTGGATGTTCATAATTACAAATAAACAGCGAAGGAAGACCAAATAACTGCTCCAAATAAATGCGAATGACAGATCTACTGCTGATTATAATATAATATAATCAATTTTCCTAACCTTCATATACTAGTACGCGGCAAAATATTATTAAAGGTAAGAACAAGTCACTTAGCACTTTGGGTTTATTTTACTGTTATTACATTGGCTTAGAAAAAAAGAAATTTGTAAAACACTGTCTAGCAACCATAAAGTTCATTTACACTACTGCTGCATAGAAATTCTGAGGAGCGGTGGTTGCCGCCATTCACTTGAGAATTATGACGTATTGAAATAAGCCTAATTTCCTAGAAGACTTGCCATAGTTTTCAATTTTTCTCATTTATGATTTCGCGTGCAATTAATAGCATTCATTTCATGTCCGTCAGAATTTCAATATGCAAAGTTATTACTGTTCAATAAGATCGTGCAAGTGATACTTGCTTTTGTTGAAGATTTTAATTTCGTCAGCAGTCACAATATTGTGAGGAAACCATGACAACTAAAAGAGACACTATTGGAAATGCACAAAATTGAGAATTGAGCAATGAATCCCCTGGAGTGTTTAACAGAAACCCTGAATTTTTGAAATGATATTAACCACGTTGTGCTCAGAGTTGCGCTTTCGCACGCACAGATAATCTCACAATAACATATGGATAATGATAAACCAGCGATTTCTGAATTTCTGAAATACAATTTGGCTGAAAGCCTGAAAGGGACAAAATGTGTGGATGTGAGGAACTCAGACAGATCGAGAGAGAGAGAGAGTGAGAGAGTGAGAGAGTGAGAGAGAGAGAGAGAGAGAGAGAGAGAGAGAGAGAGAGAGAGAGAGAGAGAGAGAGAGAGAGAGAGAGAGAGAGAGAGAGAGAGAGAGAGAGAGAGAGAGAGAGAGAGAGAGAGAGAGAGAGAGAGAGAGAGAGAGAGAGTATTTCACAGTATGTCGTTTGAAACAACTTTAGGAGCATTGCGTAGTTTGAAAAAATTATAATCAGAGCATTTCTAGCACACTCTTCACTAACCAAATAAAAGTTTAATTTACTATACCTTATCAATAAGATAAAAAATACGTTTTTTGGTGAGTCAGTAATGCACACTGGGAAGATGAGTCAATGACGTTCTACCAGTTGGCGCGATTTAACATTTTAAATTACGAAGAATTTTCTTTTCTAATTACTGTACATAAATCTTTCAAGCAGTTAAGTGTAAGGCAAAGTAATATAATTTTGTGTGGAAAGTCTTTTCGGATATACATTAAAATAGCCTTTTCTTCTCCTTTAATGACGTTCACCCTGGTGTAAGACAATCTCTCGATTATGATATTGGATAGGTTTAGACTTTCTTTTGCAATTCTTAATCGATTTATTGCTGAAAACTTTCATGCTTGTCTCGTGCCACAACCCTCCTCAAAGCTTCGTGGAAAATGGTTAAGCCCTTTTTGCGTAAACAAATGACGAGGAAAACAACTTCCTTGGCAGAGGTAACAATAAGTCGTAGTCAGAGGACATACGACTAACTACAACCTAGCTACAACACAATACCTAATCGATCAAAGCGATTTAAAGCGAAAGAAATTATCTAACCAACCCAGGTCGCACACAGGACGTTTGCAAAACTCTTTAAGCTGCACAGCAAACATTAGAAATCGAGTTGGGCAAAAACGTGATCTGATTATACAACTGCGCGCGCAAAAATCAAATTTCGACTGCAAGCTCGTGTTTTCTGTAGCACCCATCTAATTCAAAATAATGTCATCAACAAACACACTGTGGCTAGTGTGGCACCTATCTAATTACTCACGGCGACAGTATTCGGTGCGTTTAGTCACGTCCGTCTGCCTGTAAGCACAATAAAAATTAAAACGGATGGAAGTGCAATCACTAAACTTCGCACTGGGATAAATCCACTGCTTTCTGGTACAAAAGGTTAAACGTCACGGTGGCAAAATAAAAAAATGTCAAAATTAAAACAGATGAAGCTGTAATCAACAAACATGGCGCAGGGTGAACGGTGAGGGTCACAATACGATACACATGACATCATGTGAAGAATGGACGCGGGTCTGTACTATAAAGTTAATAGGGTCTGTTGACCACTTGAGTATCTCCTACACTCTTGCCCTTTTGCGTGCCCTCTAGTTCAAATGCCCTATTGACCCTATTGAATGCCCTCTACTTTAAAAGCCCTACTGAGTGCCCTCTTGTTCAAATACACCGTGGCACCCATCTAATTCAAAATAATGCTATTTGCCAAACACGCCATGGCACCCATTAAATTAAAAATACGTAATGTAATTTACTACACATCTAATTCAAAATATGCAATGTGATTGGGCGAAAACACCGTGGTACCCATCTAATTAAAAATAATGACACTTAGCGAACACACATTCAAAACATTACTATGTTATTGGCAACATATTGTAACACTAATCTAATTTAAGTTACATAATTATTATTGCCAAAAACACAGTAGTATCCGTCTAATTCAAAATGTCACAGGCAAACACAGACAACTAAGAAAGTCTTGCTTGCCCGTAAATCTTCGCTGTTACCATTGACGACTGAGGAGTTATTGAGAAAACAAGAAAAGATTTAAAGTCATCGTGAGCTGGATTTGAAAGACATTCTGAGGGACGGGAAATCTTTCGTTTAATTTACGAGATTAATCTTCGCCCGAGTGGCAAGACTTGCGAACCACAAACAAGTGCTTTGCGCGGCTGCAGTGTGCACAGTAAAGACTTGTTCACTTGTATATGTAATTCAAAGAAACGGCAGCTGTAAACATGGTTTACGCACTTTGATGCAAAGATTCTTATGTGCAAAGAGTCATCTTTGGTACGAAGATTCTCAACTCCTTTACGCAGGAAAGGAACTAAGAATTTTCGTACCAAAGATAACGCTTCACACATGAGAATCACTGCACCAAAACTGGGAAGTGGGAAGGAGTCTAATTAGTAAATGGATAACTATTCCGGGAAAGTTTTAGCTATCAGTTTGCAGCTCCGCAAATTCAGAACCTCGTGCGCTAGATGGTAGTTTTGTTACCAGCATTAACAGCAATGCTGGTGAATGTAGGAAACTGACTTGCAGTGTGTAAGAAGAAATATGGCCTAGTACCAGACCACATTAGTGTGGCGTTGGGAGAGATGGTTACAGCATTTAATTTCGTAGCTAAACACGCAAGGAGAACAAGCCGCTTGGGCCGCCTATCATCCCTCGTCAATTGAGGTTGGCCAAGAAGTTTCACTCAGATGATAAAAAACCGGAACCCGTGAGTCGACAACAACGTGCCATTGCTGGTCGGTTATCACGCCTTCCCAGATGCGATGAGCCAAACTGCAATGCAAAAAATGCTAATACATCACACTGCACTTATGATTCAGATCTCAGATAAACTTACTGTTAATCAAATCTGTTTCCAGAAAAACACGCTTTTCACGATTATCCAATTTATCCAGTAAAGTGCATCAAGCATAGCTTGCCCTGTATAGTCGATCCATATGTAAATATGCTGTCAGTTTAATAACTGCTTTCCGAACGGTAGCCGGGAAAATAGGTGCAAAATAAATGGGTCGTAGAAGGCAACATGATTTAACTTTACACAACACTGCAGCCACCTGTTTTGTAAAAGAGAAAACATTCCCGGGGGATTATGCTTTAAATTTTGATGTCGGCTACTGTGTGAGGTGCGTAGCTTACCATCAATTAAACCGAATCTAACTGGCAACCGTTTTCCCATTGCATCAAATCTGCGTTATTTGATTACGTTGCTTCGGGCGCCTGCGCAGAACAGGTTCTTCTTTTGATCGCGTTACATAGTGGCTTCACTGTAATTATCCTGCGGAAAGCCAGTCAAAAAAGATTTGACTTTGTTCTGACAAGTGTTATTCGTCATTTAAACAACTAGATTACCGTTCGTGAATCAAGTTAGCCATTTACACAGCCTTTGAAAGTGAAACAAGAATATTCTTGTCGTAAAGGTAAGTTCAGGAAGGCAGTGTTTAGCAATTATCATCGCGCAGGTAAGTCAGAGTACCAAACGCACTAAAGCTCACTTGTTTTTGTTGAATGATAAATCACAAATAATTTCAGGAAATAACAGTATTTATTTTCTTAATATTTATATTAATTATCTTTATTTAACGTACGTTTCGCTCCAAGTACAGCATTGCCAATGTTGATGAAAAATAATTCACGATGAAAGTTGAAGAAAATTAATAGTCTAAAAAATAAACATGCAACATCCTTACAACAAGTTGAAATAAAAAATATTGCATGTTTGTTTTTTAATATTAATTTCCAACAATATTGACAATGCTTTACGTGGTGCAAAACGTTTGTAAAACTAAAGACATTTTAGTCAACTATTAATCCAGTTTTTATTTATGATTTCCATTAACGCTGCATGTGCGCTGTAAATAAGAGCGGTTTAAAATGTTGTTTGATTTCAAATAAACTTAGATATTTGGTACAAAATAACAAGTTCAATTACGAAATCTATTTGTGATCTTATTATCATTTTATTTCTCTTATTTGCTCTTTTAGGTTTTGCTGCACAATTTTAGTTACTCTCGTCTTGACCTTTTTTAAAAGAATTTTTCATTATTTTTTTTCGTTAATTGAGATCTTACAACGTTTCTCGTAATTTATAACTTTCTCGGAAAAAAATACTTAGCCCAACCGTACATTAGGGCGATGAGATAGTTAACATGGCCACGGCATGCTCTTGAGTACGAAGTTAAGCAGCAATGTGAGTAGTTAGGAAATGGGTTCGTGACTCACGGCCCCCGTCCTGCGATTTTTTTTGGGGACGGAAGACGCCTCAACTGGTTTAGCGTCTTTGCTTGAGGAATTTCAATGATAATGAGCCAAATTTCAGCCCAATCAGAACCAGCGGGTCAAACTGTTAAGCGCTGCATGTTGGCACTCTGCAATGCACCGAAATGTACAAAAAATATAATTTACAATCAAGAAAAGAAGTTTCTAATAAACCTATTAAGGTGAAAAAGTGATCCAAATTGCATCCTTTACACTAGTGCATGCGCATGAAATAATTTTGTTTAATTACGCGTTCTAAAAACGCACTATAATCTTCATTTTTTTTCATTTCTGCTTCCTGGTTTGCTTATTTCAATTTAGTTGCTCTGTTTATTACGTTTAGGGCTCCCAGCGGTTCATCCCTTTGATGTTCACGTGCCCCGCTGATTCTGCTTCAATGCAGGTGAAATCCTCCCGTGTGGATGACTCGCAATTACCAACATGCTCGCTGCTACTGTGATTCTTATTGTCTACATCCTACAGACAATAATCTGGGTTGTATTCGCTCTGGTTTGAGCAGAAGCACGGGATTAGGTTTCTATTACAGCCAGGACGCATGGTCGTTGAGTAAGTGCATAAAATGACTATAAACTGAACAGGAAAAATCAGAGATTGCTGTTAGCATTAACCGTATATATACAGACCTGATTACAAGAGACGGGGCAATAAAATAAGCTGCTTCATACAGCATCTAGTGCAAAATATGATGCAGAACTTTGCTATGACGGCTTCATTGTGACGGATTCCCTTGAAAATAGTAATGAACAAATTAGCGCCATGAAGGAACGAACCTCCAACTATTAACTTTTTAAAACTAAAATTTGCTGAAAAGGGAAATGTAAGAAATTCGGTACAAATTCCAGATTCGAACCAGGAACATTTGGAATACAGGTCAAGTGTCATGACTACTAGAGACTCGGTAGTCATTGATTCAGTCCTAACATCTAACCAAACAATCTAGTTGTAGTTCAAGTACAAGTTCAAGTTCTAGCACCTCCAAATGTTAGCTTTCTCATAGTAAACTAACTACTAGCTAATTGGAGAGTTTTTATAATTGACTTACAGATAAGATTAGTCCTAGATTAGGCGAGATGTTAACACTGAGGTGAAACATGTCTTCAACCGCAAGTGGAAACTTTTTCACATTTGCTTTCTTTCGACTAAGTTTGGTTTCAGGAATTTAGTAATTGTTGTTTAATTCTATCATTAAAGAAAAATCTGGTAATTATGATTATAAATAATTAACTAACGGTTAAGCTATAAAGCATATTGTAAAAAATTACTTGCCTAATTAAGTCAAAACTCTGAAAATACGTAAAGTGAGTGACAATAGCAAGCGGACGAGCAATGCTATATTGCGTTAATAGTAACTATAATCCCAGCACTAATTAGCCTATTACGCGCGCGCTAGTAATTTTAATCACGACGTATAATTTCGCGTTATTAGTTTCTTTAACGTTATAAAGATAATTAATGCAATTAAGAAGCCAATCATCATTAGATGTATACTCAAATTAAATAAGGCCGGTACAGGAGTCAGGATGTCATCAATACGCCATGGTTAAGAAAACTGACTGAACGAAAAAAACATTAGCGTACAAAAATAAATACGCATAGTGTACATATATCAGGTGGCGCTAAAATGCGCGGAAGTTTTGATTATGATAATATAAGCAGCAAATGACAAAACTTCTTGAAAGTACCCCGCCGATGTTGCATATGGTTACGTATAAACACTAAAATTTTAGGTCATTCCCTAAATATTTCTAAAAAATAAAGAACTGAAGTTTTAAATCAACAAATCAAAAAAAATAAATGGGGGAAAATTTCGTACGTCACTATTGTTGAAAGCATTACTATTACCATGCTACTATTACAGCAAGCATGGGCATTCGGGTCTATTTTTCTAGGGGAGCTGAGCCACTTTTGCCCGAAAAATACAGGGTCAAACCAAAAAAAGAACTGGCCAAATTTGACCAGATAAATGCGTCATAAATTTTCTAAGACACTAAAATGCACAGAGACGGATATAAAACAGTGTATTATTCGCCGTCATCATCATTCATCACACACACACATGTACATCATTCTAGCGAGAATAGACGTGGAATAGTTACCACAAAAATCTGGATCCAGAACTGTCCTATGTACAGATTTGTTATGTTCTGTACTATGCTCTAGGTTCTATATTATATATGTGCTCCTGGTTCTACATCTAGTTATTCTCAAAATGTATGGTCAAGGAACACCCAACGGTGACGATGATTTGTCACTGATTGATTTGGCACATATAGATCTATATACAAACAATCATCACATAATCATCGCAACAAATCAGAAGAGACAAAAAACTCTTAGCAAGGCCATACATCTAGGTGAGTAATAATGCAGCGAAGGAACCAAGTTCACATTAAACGGTGATGACTATGACTGCACGTACATGACTAAAAATGACATTTCGATTCTTATGTTTTCGAACACTCGCCGATCGGCGGATCTGACTGATTTTCCTGAAACTCGGAGAAAGCACAGGTCAACTTCTTGTCGGAAATTACCTCAACTCACCGCATGATCAAAAGATGCCCGGATTTCGGCCACTTCATTTGGCGGTATGGAGAAAATTCGAGATTTCCTTTTATGAAAAATATTTTTTTTCATCATTTGGCCGGTGCTCGAAAAATCTGGTGATTGCCCAAAAAATGTGTTTGCCCAAGTCCGGGGGCTATAGCTAGACCAAGGCGTTTCTTTCAATAGGTGATGTGTAGTTTGGGCTATTTGGTCTCAGCACTCAACAATTTCTGCCTTTAGTTCCTCTATACAAAAAATAGTTCTGTGCGCCCATGGTACACTTTCTCTTTAAGGGAATTCCAGATATTATAATCCAGAGAATTAAGCCTTCCAGATACTGTAATCCAGAGAATCAAGTCTTCCAGATACTGTAATCCAGAGTTTTAACTGTACTATTTTTTTTCTTGACAATAAATATTTACCAGTAGTTTATTTTGTATGATGAAGACTGGTTGATACATCAACGTGGCTATCGCTCAAATGGTTATTAGCTGACATTGTTCCGGCATTTAATTTTTTTGATACGCAAAAGCTTTTCAGCCATAACTTAGAAATCACGGAAGCCATAAATTCACAGCCAAAAGCTAACGTACTGTAATACCATAATGTGAAATTTCAACTTTGTAAGTTACTAGCTTCTAATATTATTGTAGTCTAACTTCAACCCATTTTTCTGCGCCACACGACATAAATACAAACAGAAATAGAATTCTGCTATTTTGAAAATAGTGAACAGCGAACCGCCTAGACTAGAGATTAGTATTAATAATTAAGTATCACAGACAACGGGCTGTCATATGAGTACTGGTTCGATCCCACCACGTTATCGGTCTTTCAAATTTCTCAAATAAGGAGAAAATAAGGAGCACAAGTTTTACCTAAACACATTAAAAATGCCAATTATTGTAGGTTTTCAAACCCCTTCCCCGCCTTGATTTTATTTTTTAGCTTATACTTGTAGGACGCGTTGATGTTTCGACTTTAAAACACGAAATTGAAAGAGAAAAATCTGGTGAGTCCTTTAGCATTAAACTCATGAAAAACAAACTGTGTTTATTCGCTCTATAAACGAAGCCACAGAAACATTTAGAGTTTCACAAGATTTCACATTAACCACTGCCCGCCGTATTACAAATATTTACAACAGTTTTGCCAGGGGGTTAATGTGGATAGTAACATTAAATGCCATTACTCCTAACAACCCATCAGTAACACCGGAATTGCTGCATGCAGCAGCTCTACATGGGCGGTCCTGGGTTACCAATGTTTGGTGGCTTGTGCCCGCGTCCAGAGCCTCAGCTCGAAGGACTGAGACGACTGGATTCGAATGAGTTATACAACATTGAACTAGAGTGGGCTAGAAAAAACCGAGACAAACTGGATTAGCGATTTGGACTGGACTTGAACTGAACTAGACAAGAGCACCACACTGGGCTGGACTGCACTAAATTAGACGGAACTGAGCTGGATAGGTTGGACAGGACGAAATAGGATTGGAGTCATGCAAAAGAGTGAAGTCTGGTGTGCGCTTGCTCAGGTTGCCCTGAGTACGTTAATGAAAATGACAAGTCATTTAGCATGTTGGATTTATTTTACTGTTGTCACGTAAACTTAAAAAAATATAACAAAGAAATGTCCAAATATATGTCTATGAAATATAAAGTTAATTTTTATTACGGCTGTATAGAAATTTTCAGGTTTGGTGGTAGCCCGCCATTCACATGAAAATTATGACGTAACTGGTGGACTTTGTGAATTCTCGTACGCGCAGTGTGATTTCCCATAAGCGTGCACTGCTCAGAGTTACTGTACATGTCTGTTTACCCCCTGTGTGAGGTTGTACCAAAATATTGCCTGCGTTTCTGTAAACATAAATATTTTGATCTAAAACGTGGGAACTAAAGTTACTTCGGTTTTTATTAACCTAAATTATTTAACCCAATTTTTCCAACAATCTACCTGAACTGCCTAACTCCATGTTAAATAGTCTAACTTAACCCAGTCTGACATAAACCAAGACCTTACCCAAATCAAGCCTTCTGGGGGAAGTAAGGCCTATTTCAATGTTTGCGGAAAATGTTAGAATGATTTGGTGATAAAACTGTTATAAGAGTCTCGTGTAATTAGTAAAATCACTTTAAAGTCGTGATAATTTCACGCTTGTCCCATTATGAATGCTAATTCTTCCAACAATGAACGTCTCTGGTCAGCCGAAGTTAAGCAACGAGCTATCAATTTCCATCAAAACTAATAATAATTTTTTACAAAAAAAAATCGATAGCTAATTTTGTGATATTTTTGGTTGAATATTAGGTAAGGTGTAGAAGTCCGAATTATTCTGAGCAGGATTTTCATAAGCGTGCACTGCTCAGAATAATTCGGACTTCTACACCTTACCTAATATTCAACCAAAAATATCACAAAATTAGCTATCGATTTTTTTTTGTAAAAAATTATTATTAGTTTTGATGGAAATTGATAGCTCGTTGCTTAACTTCGGCTGACCAGAGACGTTCATTGTTGGAAGAATTAGCATTCATAATGGGACAAGCGTGAAATTATCACGACTTTAAAGTGATTTTACTAATTACACGAGACTCTTATAACAGTTTTATCACCAAATCATTCTAACATTTTCCGCAAACATTGAAATAGGCCTTACTTCCCCCAGAAGGCTTGATTTGGGTAAGGTCTTGGTTTATGTCAGACTGGGTTAAGTTAGACTATTTAACATGGAGTTAGGCAGTTCAGGTAGATTGTTGGAAAAATTGGGTTAAATAATTTAGGTTAATAAAAACCGAAGTAACTTTAGTTCCCACGTTTTAGATCAAAATATTTATGTTTACAGAAACGCAGGCAATATTTTGGTACAACCTCACACAGGGGGTAAACAGACATGTACAGTAACTGACGCACAAAGTTTTTCCAGGCAAATAGGGCCATTAATTCAGCTTGCACGAACACAAACAAAATTCAATATTTGCAAACTTACATATCATCCATTTCAAGCATCAAAATTGACGTGTTTATTTAGCAGCATAACTGATGTGAAGCCACAGCGGATGAAGCCATTTCAGATGCATCCCGCTGCAAAAAATATAAAATCTCATGTAAATTGACAAGCTGTTTAACATAGAGCGATGGCTGATTGTTGGTTTCTGCGAGTTTCACAAGACATTTGCATAAATTACCATGGGGAAATCCTGGGGAGCTGAATTCTGTTCAGAAAGTGAAGGGTGAAAGCTGCATAGCTAAACCGAGTGCACAAAGATTTCCTGCATTGCTCGGCTAAATATTACGCACCAACTTGGTGCAAATTTCATTGAAAATTAATTGAATTGAAATGAATATTTAACTGACAATAAGCATTACACATGAAAGGTACTCAAGGTTAAAATTGCGCTGACGGCATTTTTAATGTTAAGCTTAAATCGTAGCTATGTCCGCACCTAGTTCAATGTAGTTACGAGTACATGCGACAGACGAAAAAATATTAGTAATGAGGTACAGCGTGCAAAAGTTTTAGCATGACGTCACTGCTATCTCGTGCTCCGCTGTAGTCTGGTTACATTATTTGTTTTCTCATAGACTAAATATAGTTTTGGCGAAATTTAGCCTAATTATTATCTATACAACCGCTGAGCACGTATTAACCCAAAAAGTTGTGGTCTTGTAGCTAGCAGCTTATTTGCAGTACTTTGCAATCTGTACATTCTTATTCATACAGGCCAATGGATATAGGTCTCTCATAGTTTCCATACAACTACATTTAATAAGCAGCATGACTGCCTACTTACTTTATTTATTCCAATATTTTTGGCCGTCTTTTCGTCAATTTTTAAATATGACTTTTTACATATGATATCGTGATCAGTAATGACTAAATTACATTATGACCCAATCATATTTAGTCTTCAGTGCACCTTTAAAGCACAAGAAAACCCTCCTCTTACGTAAAGCTTAAAAAATTCGTCTTGACATTTTATACCACTTGCATACTGCCTTTTTGCCAGAGGGGTTTGCGTCGGCCGCAACGCTGTATAGAACCTGTAAATTTAAATTCCCGCGCTGACCGTTAGGCGCAGACATTTAGATGGTAGGTTGTTTGAAACAACAAGTTTAACTGAGTAAAGTTTGAAGAAATAATCAGAGCATTCCTAACATACATGTTGCTAAGTAAAATTTTAAATTACTGTATCTTATTAATAAGATTAAAAATACGTTTTTGGTTAGTGAGTGGCGCACCGTGGAGGTTGAGTCAGCGACATGTTACCAATTGGCACAAACTTTTTAAATTATTATTTCTAGTTACATAAGTCTTTCCAGTACGTATGCGAAATGCTAAGTAATATAGATTTGCATGGAAAGTTTTTTGGGACATAATTTAACATTGCCTTTTCTTCCTCTGATTTACGTTGTGCGTAGGTGACGACATGTAATGGCGACTTTGGAACAGTACACAGTATTGCGGGAGATTTAAAATGAAAGCAAACGAAAAATCCTTTCAACGCGAGCACGATGTACGCATAAAAATGCTGGAAAGTAGTATAATTTTTTAAGGCGATTTTTCTGAAACCTACTTCAGGTACCCGTTTTCTTGTCCTTTAAGTTGTTTCACGTTAATATCAGTAAATAACGCCAACATGTAAGCAGCGTTACTAATAGTATATTATGCATAAGGTGTTGAGATCTATTGATAGAAAACATAAAGCACTGTCAGCTGATACTTTGGTGAGCTGCTGGGTTTCAATCAAAGCCGTAGTCTGGTCACATGGTGCAATCGTTTGTGAATAAAGTTGTTATCGGCAGTCAACGTTCCGACATGACGAAATAGTTGCTGTGCATGTACAGGGCGCTATTCCAAACACCCCCGGTTCAAATCCAGATTTAATCTTTCAAAAAAAATTCATTTACATTAGTTTTTTTGGTTACTAAATGTAATGCAATAACAGTGTGTTTAATACCAACGCCACACTTGCAAAGCTTAATAAGAACGGTCGTAAAAAGATGCAATAAACTGCATGAGAATTCTAATACAGATAACTTATAACTAACACTCAGGAAAAACTTCGGTTGCAAGTGTTTTTGTCAAATATCAATAATGAATTTGCATTCGCTAAATCCTGTGCAGGCGAAAATTCCCCACATACGCAAGAACTCACACGTCAGCGTACAGATCAGCTTCAAAATCGCGAGTGGTTTTTCTAGGGATAAACAGCGGTTCTACTTGTCCTAACTCTGACAGCTTCGAAATTAAACGAACCTGATGCTTTAAAATTTAAATTCTTCACGCGTAGTGAGACAGTTACAATTTATAAGACACTTGCGTATAACATGAGAAAACACAAAGTCATCTTAGGCAATGAGAGACTGTATTTGTCTATAAAATTTCATTATCGATTGTTGTACAAAAAAGGCGCAAAAGTGATTAGCAAAGGCATACATAGTAAATATCATTTTAATAAATACAAATTTGTTACAATTATACAAATTTGATGTTACATAAATTCAGTTAAAAATGAGCAAATTTCTTACACTCAGCCCGATGTAACAAATTTATGCTGTTGCTACGGATATAGTATGTTTACTACAGCATTTGTGACGAAAGAAAAATTACACATAGCATTTGTTGCAACGTATTGAACACACTACGATTGAAGAAAATTCGCTGTTTCGGGTTGTAACTGTCTGAAAGGAAAAATGTAGTAAAATGAGCTCACGTGTAAGGAACTTTACATATTACATCTTTACATATGAGAACTTTAAATTAACTTGGTATTTTAAGTTTGACAATAAATTTATTTATATATTGACTTTCTTTCGTACAAAAAGTACTGCTCCTGTATTAAAAAAGATAAAATAGAATATTAAAAACTAGCATTGACTATAAACATATTTACAAGAAGAGAATTAATTTGTAGGTACAGTGCAAATAGCTTAAAACACATTAGCTTTCAAAATGGAATTTTTAGACAAACTGTAAAATTAACCGCACTGCCCTGAAACTCCTGTGCACATTTGCTTCATACAAATTTTGAATCGCAGTAATTGATTCTGATTGGTCATTTTGCACACTGTTCATAAAGACACGAATGACTACAAATTTGACTGATTTTTAGCTGAGTTACCAATTATTAAATCATACTCAAATCCTAAGTTCCATACATTCTTCCAAAACTCAGTAAATTCTTACCGCTATTATTATCCCAAATTAGCCAGACTTGTTAAAAAATGAGCAAATTTCTTACATTCGATCTAAATCATCTAACAAATTGACCAAAATTACAACTTGCAGCTTAAGTTGTCTGTCAAAAGTCACAGGAAAAAAGTCACAATTAATTTTGGCTAGGGTTTGGGTTATTTGTTTTTTCCAGTGCCATTTTTTCCTGTGACTTTCTTTAGCTAGACTCATTTTATCACGTAAATACAAATCAGGATCATGAACTTTAATGTTATCACTTGTAAATTTGATTTATGGAACTCTTTGCTAGTTCATACACAAGCTGAAACGTCTTTTACTTCCTTCAGATTGCAGCTTAAAACAAATTTCTTGAAAATTGTTTTAATATTTATCAGTTTTACTAGCAAGTGGCAACAGCTTGCCAATTTCAAATCTTTTAGATCTAATATTTTGTAGCCACTTGTCAGTTTATAATTATCAGCTTTTATATTTATTGTGCAATAATGTACAGCCCATTATAATATTGCATTATACATAGTGGGCTTCACAAATTAATAAACAAACTTTTTATAGTTTTGCTTCATTTACGTTTGCGTGACTGTAACTTTACTCCTGATATCCAGCCACTACTAACCAATAATGGGCATACTTTCCATGTAGTGTACCTGACCAGTTAACCTGTTCATTTCTTTTTGCCGGGGAGACTGCTGACAATATCATTCACTGTCCACTGGGCACCTCAGGGTATACATTTACTGACTTTACAGGAAAGCGCGCAGGTTGAATCCGGCCACTAACCAATTAACTGATAATAAATATGGAGTTTACACGAAAGCCACGCAGGTTTTATCCGTATGCAAGCCGTATTGTTCGCTATTGTGCAAAAATAAGTCACAGGTCGCGGCTAGTGGACTTCGGAACAGGCTAGCCTTATTGTGGAAGGTGTTAAACAAATGAGCTTCACGCTGAGTTAGGCAACTGGAATATTCATTAAAGGGTAGATTCGCACTAATAATTCTGCTCCGCATTACTTAAAATGCGGAAAACTGCCAAAGCACGTTAATTTCATCAAGTTATTGGTTTCCCTGATTATGAGCTCAATGTGTGTCCGGAATAGATGTGAGACCACAAAAAATATGAGCAGAAAATGGTAACAATAAGCGTTAATATTCTGTTGTCCATTTTTCAAGTGCAACTTTGGTGCCAAAAGGTCAAATATTTATAACAGGTCACTTGTTACAAATGGCTGAATTACAAAATGGATGTAGTGCTGAAAATGAGAAGACTTTCAATTACTAACGCGAAAGTATTCTGCGTTATTCTCTACTGCGCACCTCTCTCACCCCCGGTACATAATGCAACAGCTCAGCAGTATTGTCAGTCACTGCAAGAGCTACCTAGCGGTGGACAAACGCCGCCTTTGCTATTAATTAATTGGTTAGTGTTGGATTCAACCTCCATGCTTTCCAAAAGTCAGTAAAAGGCGGCGTTCGTCCACCACTAGGTAGCTCTTGCGGCGGCTAACAATACTACTGAACTGTTGCATTATGAACCCGGGGCGAGAGAAGTGTGCAGTAAACAATAACGCAGAATATTTTCACGTTAGTAATTAAGTCTGCTCATTTTCAGCACTACAATTGGTATTGGGGAGCGCAGTCATTACTAACAAGCCTGTTATAAATATTTGGTCTTTTGGCGCCCAAGCTGCACTTGAAAAATGGAAAACAGAGTGTTAACACTTATTGCTACCATTTTCTGTTCATATTTATTCGTGGTCTCACAGGTATGACAGACGTAGATTGAAATCATAATCACGGAAACCAATAACTTGGCGATTTAACGTGTTTTGACAGTTTTCCAGCATTAATATTCGGGTTGCCTAATGCAGCATGAAGCTAATTTGTTTGACACCTGGCACAATGGGGCTAGCCTGTTTGGAAGTCAACTAGCCTGGATCATTGTTAATTAGGTGTTACATATTTTCGCACAATAGCGAAATATAGGGCTTGGATACAGATTAGGCCTGTGTGGCATTCGTGTACACTCCATAATTGTCATGCAACCCTGGGGCCGGATTCATTAAAGTTATTCGTTAAGCATAGAAACATTCTTAGTGCTACGCACCCGTTCACTAAAGCCCATTTTCCTAAAATCTTCTTAAATTTTTTGGTAACACTAGAGCTTGCGTTATAATTTTGCATGTCGTGCACAGTTTAAATAAATTAAATGGCTGTGGCTGGTGTGTTCGTGGAAGAGGAAAAGGCTGATAATGTCTGTCTATCTATCTGTCTGTCTGTCTACTACCTACCTATCTACCGATTGACTGAGCAACCATTCTACCTACCTACTTTCTTGTCTTACGAACATTTTAATGAATCCCTGCCCTGTTTACCACGATACCGCTTCGTTCAATGGACGCCATGAAATGTGAATAGACAGGGCGAGACTCCAACTTACAAACGTTGAATGACAATTCATCAAACCAACTAGTTAGCCTGTACAAGGAAGTCATAATACGATCAGAAAAGACCAGTCACTCACTGCTTTTAATTCACGGAAAGGCGTTACTAGACATAGAGTTTATCTGAATGGGATTTGAGAAGTTCTTGGATAGCAAAAAATTCACATTTTGACTATCAAAAAAGTGCACTCATTTGTTTATTGTTTGCAGGTGAATGAAATGACAGGAGAGTTGATGTTGTTTATAGTTTTTGTCCTACAAGCTGGACTGTGGATGGCATTTGCTTGTTGCTAGGCAACGTGTTGCAATTACTCTACCTAAGACTGTAAAAAGCTAACTGTAAAAGTTGTCTCCTGGGCAGAGGAGTTGGAAATAAGCGATTACTGACCACTACATTCTTACACAATGACCGGCGAACTTATGCTTCTTATTGTTTTCTTACTTCAAACTAGCCTGTGGATGACCTTTGCCTGTTGCTAGGCAACTGCGGACAGACTCAAGCATTTCAAAATGACTGATAATTTCTCCTTTTAAATTTGGGATGGAGGAGATCTTAAGTAACATGGATATGTAATGGCTTAGTGCTAAGGGTTCTAAAAGAACCACACCTTACTGTTAGAAGTTCATACTTGCTTGCTGCTAACTCACAGTACAGGTGCCCCATAGCAACTGTGAAAACAATTTCACTCTTCACATCAATCACATGTTCTGCAATTTCAAATTAGACAAATACTGCACAATCACGCAAATTACTCAATTACTTCAATTCGGTTACTATAGCAACTGTCACCCTTCGTTTTGACAAGACATTACCCAATCGTCCTTTAGCAACGGGCATTTGCAAAGCATTTAACTAATTCTAATAAGAAACTAAAAAATTCCAAACTCTGAAAGGTGGATTGCTTTATTTACTGTAACAATATATCATTTACAGGGCGCAAGGCCAGATTATGACCTTTTGGGGCCCCTACGCTAATTAAATTACAATGCCCTCACAAACGGAGTCAACCTCTAATTTGCTCATATTCAACTTGAACATCTTTTATTTGTGATGTATTTTAGCAATATTTGCATAGCTGGGTTCCCCATATTTCAAATAAAGTTCTTCAAAGAGGGTCCCTTATCTCAAGTAAAGGGCCTCAAACAAAGGCCCTTTGTCTCAAATAAAAGGCCTCAAACAGGGGTCCTTTCTCTTAAATGAGGAGTAACTTTAATTCAGCAATGCAAAACATGCCCCCCCCCCCAAACTTGAGGGCCAAAGGCTGCAGCCTATACTAGCCTATAGGGTAATACAACCCTAATAGGATGGCAATAATTACAATTCAAAATACAGCAGTTTTCTGTCAAAACTCAACCTTGGAACTTGTAAGTTAATTCCTGATTGGCACATCCATCCAATTTACATCTGTTTCATCTACAGCTATTGGGCTTAACAACCACGCAAAAAGAATTAGTAGCAAGCATGTATGATCAACAATGTTGAAGGATTAACATGTTTGTCGAAAGGAAACAGAAATACTTCAACAAATCGCTGAATATTTTTAACTATAATTAACATTTTAACTCTTTCAATGACCTGCACAATTAGAGGTCAAATTATTACTGCCAGATCAAACGTTAGTATCTATAACAGACAGATGCACATGTCACTACAATGTTGTCAGCACTCAATTCATATTTTTTCATTTCTCAGTAGCAAGCATTCACGGCATTCTGTATGTTTGATGCATAAAGTCTGTGCATTGTTGTCAGCATTTAATTCAGATTTCTTTTTTCATTTCTCAACAGCAAGCATTCAGGAAGCTCTGTATGTTGATGCACAAAATCATTACATTGTTGTCAGTTTTTTATTCAGATTTTTTTTATTTCTCAACAGCAAGCATTCAGGAAGTTCTGTATATTTGATGCACAAAGTCATTATATTGCTGTCAGCATTTTATTCAGTTATTTTCATTGCTGAATAGTGAGCATTCTTGACAATCTTTGACACTTTCTATCGCTATGAGCAAGAAACCATTTTTCTTTGCATTACTGTTTATAGCACAGGTAATTATGATATGTTCTTAGCTGCGTATTACATATATCTGCATATGTAAATAACATGTGTAGTTGCACAAATTATGGATTAACCAGATATAACTATATTGTAATCAATAACGATGATATTAATGATGTATTTTATTAAGCTAAATTAAAACTAGTTTATACTGTAAAATACTTAATACACGAATGGAATGTCTGTTCTTTGCTACTAACAAAATATTTCTGACGAGAATGTGTAAGCTCAACTTTCTTCAGTTACCAATTAAAGTTTTGAATCAACAGTAATGAGTTATGGGTCACTGTAACAATTTTCACTGATGCTGCTTGCTTTAGATGGTAATGTACTGTTTATTTTGAACTCTGTGTAAATTATATTAATAAAATATGTTAGACTTCATCAGTTTAGCAATTTGATTCAACGGACAGGTGTACTAGCGATGGTGTGCATTAAAAAAGGCAAAGTGTGTCATATTTTCTTGTACCATTTTTACCTATGTCATTTTCACCTGCTTTTCCATTTGTGTCATTTTTTCCAGCGCCAATTTTTCGACGCCATCTTTACTGTGCCACTTTTTCCTGTGCCACTTTTACTTACATTCACTAACAACAACTTACGAGGCGGCTTACAAAATCAAATAATTCGACCAAATTGACACACTTTATGCGCAAAGTCATCTGTATACTAGAGAGCTAACAAAGATACTTTTTTGCAAGAATATATTTTCCAAAACATGCAATTTTGATAAAAAAGCCATATCTCTGCCACAGTAAATGCTATGAGCTAAAAGCAAAATATCTGAAGAGAGGTTTGCAAATAATGTTAGAAACTACTGTATGACGATATACCATTAAATGAAATTAATACACATAACAAGTGTTCAACAGTCCGATTCATCCCGAACAACTTTTTTGTAATGGTAAAATGCCAATCCGCCCATAAACAAATACCTGACTGAGGAATGATGTGTACACATCTGAACATGACAAAGATGCCACTTCCAGTTCAGTGTCTCATTCTAGAGGAGAATGATAATGAACACAGTTCTGGACCTGCCACAAAACCACCTACAGTAAGTAGGCCCTGCCACTGAGAACTCGATCTCAGCTTGTTGAGTGCCAAATGATGGGACTCGTTCACTTTTTTGTAGACTTAGGAACTTAAAAGGGAAGACAAGGGAATTGAAAATACACCCCAAAGACTTCCCACACAAAGTTATATTACTTAGCATTATGCTCACCTGCTTGAAAGACTTATGTAATCAGAAAAGAAAATTCTTAATAATTTAAAATATTCACGCTACCTCGTAAAATAGCATTGCATCGCCATCCCAGTGTGCACCACTGATACACCAAAAAACATATTATTGATCTCATTGGCTATATAAAGTAATTTAAACTTTTGCTAAGTTAGCAAAGAGTGTGCGCTACGAATGTCCTGATTACTTTTTCAAACTTTACGCAATGTTATTTAAACTTATTCCAAACGACTTGCACTCAAAATGGCTGCGCCTAACAACTATCACAAGAGTTTCTCAAGCTCCGTATACAATAAGACAGTATGTAAGTGACAAAATTTTTTATACAAATTTTTTAAGCTTTATATAAGAAGAGAGTGTTTTCTTGTATCTTCGCAATCATTAGAAAAGTAACCTGAACTTGACCATGAACGAGTTCCATCTATCAAAACTAGAAATGAAAAAAAGTGAAAGAACAAATAATTTCTGTTAATTCATTCCCAAGAAATTAATTTATCCCAGTATTCAATGTGCAAGATCGTCAGGTAAGGTTGCTAATTATGGAAGTCATTTGTAATCCAATTTCTTGATAAAATCAAGCCAAACGCAACCAAATTCAGTCAAATTGAAGTGCAAAAATAAAAAAAATGAGCTAAATTCGTAAAAAATTGAAAAACGACTTCAAGAATGCAAGTTTAAAAACTACATGTACAGACCTACATGTCTAATTCATTAGTAGCACCATTAAGGTTGTTACTACCAACTTTAAACTTGAACTTTGCAACTTTGCCAAAATTTGAATTTCATTCTGGTTGACAGGAACTTCAACAACTACATTCATTTTGCTCATAAAAAATTAGAACTTGAGCATGTTCATTTGCCCATCACTGCATATCATACAAATTGTGGTTTTGTACACATCTTAAATGATTTTTGTGCATAAACGACCTACAATAATGAGACCAAGATTTCAGGACAGTTTCCAGCTGATTATTCTCAAGCTGGATAAACACTGCACATTTGTTGACTACTACTTGCCACTGGTGCCATCTGGTGCAAGCAAAACATACTATACTCAACGAAAACTTACCAGGATATGTAAGCAGAAATCCTTTAACATTCTCTCATAATCCTTCTGCCAGTCTGCCACCATTATATGACATAACCACTCTGCCCCATAATATGATATGACTGCAACACATTTTTTAACTGAAACAGAAATTTTTAAAGCGCTAACTAACAAGAAACAAGTAAATGCCTTATTCAACAGTCGACACGACCACAGTCCGTCAGGACCTCCACCCAATTTAAGCTTTATGAAAATGCCAATTCGATCGCTCGGGTTTGGGTCATTTATTCCTGTTCAGTACGTGAAACTGCAGACATTTTAATTACCCAGGAATTTAGTTTCTCCTGCAGCCCTCAACATACACGCAGTGCAGGCAGATGGGCGATAGCTTGCAATCAACTAAGGCAAGTGTGTTAAATGATAAGTCGGTAGTTCAAAAAGCACAGTACCATTTTAAACCAAAGCCATTTTTACGAAATGAATTAAAAATCATCAGAAGACAATCACAAGCATTTATGGATGGATCATTATGAAAACTACTGTAGCTTATTGATGCCTTGTTGTCATAATGTAAAAACTTGACAGCTGCACAAATAATACTTGCAGCATAGAAATTAACCCCTAACTGGTGTACAATGGCCTACAAAATTGTCATAGTGTTCTAACTGACTCTACTTAAAAGAAGAACCAACCTTCGAACAACATTTATTGCATTGTAATATACAATTAAAAATATTGAAATCACCACACAATATATGCGCAAAGAATGCTTTGCTTAAAAATGTAAAAGGAATTTAAATATTTTTTATCTCCCGCCAAACGAACATTGCTGCCGGCATATTTGTAAAAATGACGTAAGTTGGTGACTGCTGGGCAACGTGAATGCTGTGAAGGTAAACAGTGATGAAGGTACACGTTGCAAAATTTCTACAGTTCACTCAGAAGTTCAGTTATTCTAGCGTTGTGTTTAACTCGTTTATGTAAAAATTAGTCATTTGATCAATTATGACCAAGATTAAAGTGGTTACATAGCTCTAACCTACAGGATATTACCGTAAAATGTGTAAGTAGTATACATTAATTGCATAAATGTAATTAATTTACAGACTTTTGTTGACCTTCAGAGACACATGTAAACTTGCGAGCATACAGTAGGTACCGGGTGGGTTACTTAGTTTATAGAGTTGGTTATATAAGTCAAAAAATGACTGCTGAAGCACTTGGCAGAATAACTGTTTATACTGCACGGTAACCAGATGATGCCATTTTTCACCAAAACGAGCACGCCCAAGCATGAAATGATCACGATTTTAAATTGAAATTATTAATTACACGAGGCGCTCATCACAACCTGAAACTTTCTAACATTTTTCTCAACTATTAGAATAAGTTCAACTTCCCGAGAGACTTGGCTTTTGCTTTAAGACATAAAAAGATTTGTATTATTTGAATTTAACTAGCCTTACCTAGGAGCCAGGTTCCTAAGCAAGCTATTGCACAAAACATGCGAGTCTTCTAAACAAATTACTAGAAATATATAAAATAAATACACAAACAGCAACTAAAAATTTGTTACGAATAGTGATAAACAAAAATCTATGACTTTGGGACTTTAATCTCAATTAGGCTGGAACAAGCGCTTGTGAACGTATGAGACAACAAAAGAGGTGGAATAGTAAGGAGGCTTTATCTGAATGCATCTGAATAGCACTGCGTTTCAACGAGTTCTTTTTTCACTCTTCAATATACACGAAGATGCCAGAACCTACACAATAACACCATCAACACTTTTTAGGGTTCCCTAAACAAACGGTGCATGCATAATGGTTACTCACAGTCATTTGTGAATAACGTGACCTTCATCTTTATGAATAAGAAGTATATGGGTAATGAATCTGAGAATGTGACAGCTAATTCTGATGATTACTTACAACCTCATATTGTTTAAACTACATATCATTCTAAACACCGTAAAGTATGTGATGACTTGCGCTCTTCTTTTGTGATCTATACATATATTTGTCCTAGCTGTGAGGCTAGCTATATAGGTTAGACAAGGAGGCATTTACCCTCTCTCGTATTAAGGAACACAAGAAATTCTGCTTCTCCTGCAAGAGTCCCACACTAGAATGCCCAAAATATGAGACTTCAATTTCAACTTCTCAATTATGATCTGACTGGCATGATTTACAAAATGATTAAGCAAATTAAATTTTGAAATGCCTAGAGAAAAAAGTATTAGTGACGAAGTTTGTTGGTGATACCAACTTAGAATAGTACAATTGGGACTAAAATATGGATGACCAAAAAGCATCACTCTAAAAATGTTTATTTATTGTTTTTATAAGTTATCTTTACTTACAACTAATCAATGATAACAATATTTTACAAGTTTTAACAAGTCAGGCATTATTTGCGGTAGACCCACACAAAGCTAAACATCAAATAAATATCTATTGGAGTATCAAATAGACTAGATGACACGCAAAGTATGAATACTGTTCAAGATGAATTCACAAGCTAAAAATGAACAGAATGACCAAAACAGGAGAGACCAAACTGGCATTTTGAAGAAGCTTAAAACTGTGTGGCAAACTGCGCAACCAGCTGCATGACCAACCGTGTGGCATTAAAAAATATGACCAAATGTGAACTGAAAAAACTTCAAGAGGCATCTGTGTGAAATACGCCATGGAAAGCAATGTGTTCCATTTCTGTGAGGAAAGTCACAAGGTCAAAATGTGAAAACCCACATGTCCCCTGTGTGCAATGGGCCTAAAAGCACAAGACACTGAAAAAAGAGGAAAATACACAAATATACATTCATTGCAAGAGCATGATATGCACAAATCCCATGGAATACATAGTGTAGCTACTGCAGTGCCTAATAAAACCACTCAGATCAAATCATTTGGCATTGCATGATAATGATCAAATTTTCAGGTTACATCTTCAAAAATACTAAGTGGGACATGGGCACTTACTCGGCGCCCTAGCATACTGCCCACTTGTTCTAATATCAGCCAATCTCAACTTGACAATTGGGGCTTTACCTTGTGCCCCTTGCTCTGTACTGCATCGCCATGTTCTCTGGTGCCACGCAACACCTCGTCATGTACTCTCGCCAAGTACCACGAGGCGGTACACCGTACACAACAAGACAGGGCGCTATTACACTTTCGCACCGCCTAGTTTTTCCTGGCCTATTGGTTGTTTTCACGCCTGCAGACCAGAAAGCAGACCAACAGGCGTAATATACACCATATTCCCATAATATTATTGGTTTTTAGGCTTTATAATTCCAGATTAAAATCATACATTACTTACCGACGCCATTATGCAAAAAGCTCCACGTGAATAACCGTGTTTACACCACTAAAGCGCAATCGCTCTCGCGCAGTGACGATGTGGCCCTTAACATGTATTTTCAGTTTCTTTGCATAATTTATGATTATTAGGGTTGCCGGCACGGGATCCAAGCTGGCATATACGAGAAAATTATTTTAGACGACTACAGTTATTTATCATTAATTTTATTTATTACTGTAGTATTATTACTATTAGATTATAAAAAAGTAAAGGTTTTTTCTTTATTTCGTAAATGCGGTGAAGATGAAAGTGTGTCACGTGCTTTTAAGCTAGGCCCTGATAATGCATAAACTAGTACGAAATTCGTTACGTGACTACACACACAAACAAGATGGCGATACGAACTGTATAACTATAGGTGTAGAACTGTGAATACAGCGTAATTATTGGTAATTATACCTAAATATATGATTAAATTACAATTAGATTAGCGGAAACATTCACTGATGACGTAAGAATAATAGAATAATGACGTACGAGCCTAGAAACGAGTAATAACCTACAAAAAACTAGGCGGTGCGAAAGTGTAATAGCGCCCAAGACAGCACATGGACATGGTGCTACCGAACACAGCAGTGGTACAAGCCAATGCGGTATGCGGCACACGGCAAGCAAGCGGCAACGTCAGACTCAAAGCCAAAACTTTATTATACTTAATAATAATATAACTTAAAAAGTTATAGCACTGTGTTAATTATTAATTTATACAAAGCCAAACGCTACTCTAATTCAGGTATGAATTTTTAATGGCTTTTTACCTCAATCGAAATTTGAGGATTTCCAGTGTTGCTCGACCCACCAAAAATGTTGAAATGCTATTAGCAGAACTTTCAGAAAAGCTTAAAATTTCTTAACACGCTAATAATTAAACTTTGCAAGTTTCCATACATAACATCTAAGCAATCAGGGATATCACCTGTGAGCCCGTCGTGTGGGTCTTCACTTTTCGCTGTCTTCTTTACGCCCTTTTCATTACAAAAGATGGTTGTTTTCTGTAGAAAATAATGTGCAAGGCAGTGAGCAGTGAGAATGTTTCAAGGAAACATAAAGAGTTATGACCTGCACTGAATACCTGGACAACTATATCTATACAATAGAAAATGAAAACCAGAACAAAAAATTACATAGGCATCATTGCTGACAAAATGCGTAAAAATACAATCCCATTTGTGATGTTGCTAATAAAGCACGTGAAAGACCTACACTTATCACGTATAACTCGATTTTACTTACTTAGATGGATTCTGATTCGAATTCAGTTTTTAAAATTTTCGAATCACTTATTAAAAGCAGCATCACAAAGATCGTGCATATTACTTGATTGATACAGTAAAAATTAATGATTAGAAACTTGTTAAAAAATTGTGCACAGGAATCGCAACTAAACTGCTAATTGTCTGATGTGTAAAATGCTTTAATGATAAAAAAACATTGTGTTGAATAGGGGTGTCAAGAAATATGCCAATATGGCATATCTCTAGTTCTAGTATTTATACATGTTTACCCTGTTTGCCTTGATCTGTCCTGGAAAACAGATTTATGAATGAAGATGCAAAACTGTAGGATAAGGAGCATTTGGCATTATGCCCAATTGCCGGTGTAATTATCCAATTATGCTGACTTTAATAATCTTCCTCTAAAAAGTTTGTGTTCACTGTTCAATCCTTTGTGATTTGTGTTAAAATAATAGAACACCATGTGCCGTGCTTCCTTCCAGCTCCTTGTTGAGGATATCCTTGGACAACAGGTTAGCTGGTATGTTTAACTATTTTATATTATTTTTTAACTTAGTAATATAAAGGAGACAATAATGTCATAGTTTTTGCCGGCACATTTATTATCATGTACATTATCATTATCAAATTCCATTCGAATGAGTTTTTTTAGTTCCATTTTGATTTAAACACAAAATTTTAGATTTGAAAAATTACATATTCAAATAATTCAGCACACTAGGGGGTGAGCATTTACTGCTAGAAATACAATTCGCATAGAATCTGCAACCTTCAAACTTGAATCAAACTAAATTATGAGAATTCCAATTCAGTTTTAAAGATTTTTGAATAATTAAAAAAAGCTCTCACAACTCGCAAAGACCATTGGCGTAACTCCAATGTACACTAGGGGTGAGCATTCTCTGTCAGAAAGCGAATTCGAATTCGTATTGAACCGAATTTCAGTATTTCAAATCTGAATCAAATTCGAATTGAGTTTGAAAGACTTTCGAACAAGTTTTCGAATCATTAGTAAAAAGTGGTTTTACAAAGATCATGCATTTGATTTTATTCTGTAGCAAAACCATTATTAGTTTATTAAAAATTTTGCACAGAAATTGCAGCTAAATAGTGCTAATTGTATATGCTGTTTCAAACATTTTAATGATAAAGAATGTATGTGGCTAAATTGCTGATTTATTCGAATCCCTAATTGTAGGTTTGAATCGAATTCGTTCAAATCGAGTTTTAACATTCGATCTCACCCCTAATGTCCACTAGTTCATTGTGCCCAAATCAAAGTGAAGCAATGTGTGTTAATTTTTTCATATATTTCTGCCACTGCAAGTGACAACATATAATACCAAAAGTTAAAAATTAAGCTTGGTCATAAAACTCGTCCACTAGGAAAGTGGTCGTTTGAAAGTTGAAATCACAGTGGAAACTATAGATAACGTTGAAACAGGAAGAAAAGGTTGTCGAAAAAAGATTTCTTTTATTGATTGTTCTGAAACTTATGTTACCAAAATAAATCGTTTTAAGCTTCGCCGTTTCGGCAAGGAATTCGTCGCACAATTTATCGTAAAAGGTTGAAGGTAAGAATTTGCTTATTTAGAGTACTTATTTTATTGCATCTTTCTTTGAGTTATTTCTTTGACATACTATTGTCAGAGTTCACTTTCTTAAATTCTCAGCTTCTGATTTTTACGGATGCTGGTGTAACAGCTAACAGTGTACCACATGTGACATTCGGCATTGCTGGACTTTCGTTAGTATAGCAGTGCGGCGTACCCCCTTAGCTGTACCAGCTCGCTGTAGCCTATATACCGTAACACTTGTTACGGTACCATGCGTTGTACCGGCTTGTGATACGTGGCGCTGCAGTACATGGCGAGGTACTACATGGACAGTGCATGTGGCGATGCAATGCACAGCAAGGGGTACAAGGTGAGGCCCAAACTGTCTTTTTGAGGTTGGCCATATTGGAACAGAGAGGCAGTAATGCCCGTATGCTAGGATGTCTAGTAAGTACGAATGTCCCACGTAGTGTGCGATTTTGAAGATCAAATTTGAAGATTGTCTCTTATTATGTAATGCAGAAATTTGAAACCGAGTGGTTTTATATAAGGTGTTGCAGTAGCTGCACTATAAATTTTGTGACTATTACGCACTTGAAATAATACAATAATGTAATTAATGTATATATTTTTGTATGTTTTGCCCTTTTTTCCATGTCTCGCAGTCCACGCTGAAATAATGGATTGAAATTGACAAATGAAAATGACTTGAGACACAAATCATTATCTCAGCAAGGCAGGATGGCAGCAACTTATATTGGATAAGAACTTCTTACAAGGTCCGCAAACTTACTAAACGTTCTCTTAATAATTTTGAAAGAACAAAACTTTCAAAGACTTTCAACATTGCAACTAGTAAACACAAGTTGTAAATGTTCATCGGGCTGACCGTTGTGCTGAAAACTGCTGGTGACTACCTCCAGCAAAAGTGAAGATCTTCAACGTGTTGCCCGTATCAGGTACATATCTAACATGGTGCTTTTACATCTCAGTCTACCCTTTATGGGTATGAGATAATCAATTATTTGTCAATTTTGTGTGTAGATAGCTTCGCTGCAGTTCCATTCACACTTGTGGTTATTCTAGGCTAGGCTGTTTTACACACTACATATAGTTTATACGTAGGACATTTCATTCTCTCTGGTATAAAATTAACAGGCTAGGCTAGATTATACATAGTATGTACTCCTCTAGCTGGGATGCCCTCTCCATCTTTTTCCCATAAATTAAAATGTTAATAACATTCAAGTTTTTATTAATTAATTAAAAAGTTAAATAAAAATTTTTCATGACTGTGTCAAACAAGAAGAACGTTCAAATATGTGAAAATATTTTATAGTATGGCGAAAATAATGTAGGAGGATATGTATGAAATCCAGTGAGCATTTTTTGAAGAAAGCATGTCACTTGAGATGTTCTAAGACAAACTTGCTTCCCACCTTTCATTCTGGATACAGTAAATTCCTTAAGCAAATTAATGCATCACCATTTCCTTTTGCACATACACCTGTATGTTTTCAGTATATTTTACAGGTGCAAAAACGTAAAAAATTACAACTGAATTACAGTGATTTATTAAAGCTGCGTATCCACAAGCTGAGGTAAGGATTGCACTTTTTCAAATAATTAAAGTTCTTTTGATGCTTTGGTACAAGTGCTTAATGCCTGTTTCAGGTTTGTGATAGCCAAAGCCTTCTTAAATAATAAAATATTTCAACTACATGCTCTATAAATTCAACACAAGTATTTTGTTTAACATTTTTTTGTACTAATTGCCGTTTGGAAGTTTGATTGTTCGAATGTAGCCAAGTTACAGACAAAAGACTGATAAAACTGACATCCTTAATATGCTGAAAGTAAATGCATGCACAAAGATGGCCGCACAAAGCCTAACCTAAGCTGCCTTCCTGCCAGTAATGTGCTGTGTATATTCCACAGAAGATTTGTCCTTTACAATGGCTGACACAACTGTGTATTAATGGTTAAAACATCAAATGCCTAATTTGCAGACTAGTACCTGGTGTATTGAAGGTCAAAAAGTCAAATGTCAAAGGTATAGAACACTGCTGTGAGTTGAAGTCTTGAATGTCGAATGTCGAATGTCAAAGTTGTAAAACATTACTGTGAATTAAGGTTAAAAGTCAAACATATATGTATAGAGAACTACCGCTTATTGAAGGTCAGATGTTAAATATCTACTGAATATCTATTTAACAATCTACTGAATAAATTTTCTTTTTGTAACTTACAGTATGTGTAATCACCAACTTAGCAATCAAAATCCTGTCAATTTTTGGCAGAAGCAGTGCAAGTGATGTTTATTTCACAACATCAGTATGTTGAAGTATGTCGCAACAAAAAAAAAACGAATTAATCAAATTTAACAAAGTTTCTTAAAAGGTTAGAACTGCATTTTTAATGTCTTGCCTTTTCGTATGAGACTTGCATCAGTTACTTGTATACAGTTTAGCACCAGTCAGTACTCCCCCCCCCCCATCATACACTAAGGCAAGGAGTACTACTAATATGGATTTTGTTGTGGCTTCTCACTCAGTCTGGATGATACTCCCAGAATTAATAGGGCAGTGTGACATTTAACATAGCTAAAAGCAGTTTTTTTTACCATCACTAATCCATTTTAACTAGGTGTAACACTTCTTAACCTTGTGTTGCTAATTTCTAAGCACACCCTGGCTCCTCAAGTATCCAGAGGCCTACTCCTCAGTCTTCAATCATCCGGCATTGGTGGCGATATTTACTTTGTGTTGTATCATACTACCCCAACAATCGCAGATTGCAAGTTGTTTGTGAAGAACAGTCTGCTGTCTATGAAACCAACGCTGGTGTTCCTCAAGGTTCTGTAATTGCCCCTACATTGTCTCTGCTTTTCACCAATGGTCTGCAAGTCCTTACAACTTCTAAGTTTTTTATATATGGTGATGATACTGTTTTCTAATGACAACACTTACAAGTGTCCTAACTGACAGCACCCGACTGGAAACGTCTGGGAAGTTTGGAAGATATCTTATGTCGGTTTGGACCTGGGACCGAAACTGGCTTGTTGCCTTTAACTCGAATAAGTCAAAGCTTTTATAATTGTCTCGCCAATTTACTATTTTCTACAGTAGGTGTTGGGTTTTTATTGTTGTTGACATGGCACTTTTTTCTCTTCTAATTAAATTTTCTCGCCAAAAGTGTTGCAGTGCTGTGCTACTAAACTAAGAATAGGAGCGTTTGTTCTCTTCCTGATCAGACTTTTCACTTGGCATCCTCTGCCTCTGTGAAAGAAGCTCTCAGGACTTCTTATCACTGGTTGTTAAATGTCATCAGTTTGTTTGTAGAACTCATTTTCCTACAGCTTTTCGTAATCCTCATTTTAGACATTCCCACATGTAGAACAGCTTCTTTACGTAAAGTTTTTTCCTCGGGTTCATATCTGTGGAATGCTGTCCTAGGAAATTGCTTCACTGAAACCAGCAATAGAGAAGCTACGCTACAATCCCAGAATGTTTTCTCGCGAATGTGGGAGCGGAAGTGACGTCATTTAACAGTCACGGTGATCGTAGACTAGAGCATTTGTTCTTTAGAGCGCGTTCTACAATCACAAGCTGAACGCCCGTCGAGTCGTCAACAGTTTCTGCACAATTTTAAGCTAGGTACTTTAGTTTGTAATCGTGTGTTTTGTCTTGTCTCATGATGTCTAAAGAAGTTAAATCATTTAAATTCTTCAATATTCGTCTGTAAAGTGACACTCTACAGAAACAGCAAAAACGTAGTGGTTAGGATTCTGACTGTCTCTGTAGTGACATCATTTCGGAAATCAGAATTTTTCGCTGTTTGATTTCAGCGGAAACTCTCTGATCTCGCCAGATTCAAGACCATCCACAGATATCTTTTAATCCTAGCAAAACAGTAGACGGATTTTGTATCCTGAAACTGTATATCTTCATCTCTAACGTAGCTTGTTAACTTGCATGGCCACTGGCCTTGTCTGTGGCGATTTGTCTAAAGAAAGAGCAGAATTAATGTAAAAATTCTGCGTATAGTGACAACAATCTACAAGTACATACTGTTATGATAACCAAGAAATTGTTTAGTTTTACCTGAAAAGTGCTTTTCTGAAGCCGGGAAAGATATGATCTACAGATCCATATCCTTTCTGGCAGTTTCCACGAGACATTTTTTATTCCAACCGACCAGCGCTAAAGAAGCACCAGTTACTATAACTGGTTTACTAGTTTTGATATCAGTGGTTGTCTGCTAGCTTTAATATTAATTTAATTGTTTCCCAATTTTGGTTCTAATGTAGTTTCATTAAATTCAGAGGTAAAATTTTGCAAAATGTAAAAGTTTGCCTAAAATGTTCAGGTAATTGCATGGCATATTTGTTAAAACTATGGTAACTTGAAATAAAATTGCCTAGCTATTATTTGACTGCCAAATAGGAGTACTATGCATATTCATATTAATGTGATGTCAGAACTAACCCATTGAAACAGGGACGATTACTTGCATCTCTTCGAGGGTTATTGATTAGACTGAAAAATTGCTGAGCCGTATTTCAGTTTTTTTTAGTAAATTTTTAGTTAGCTTTAGTCGGTAAAATTGTAATTCCGTCTGAATTTAAGGTTTTGCTGGTGCTATGCGTTTAGAAATCTAGCAACAATCAGTTTAGAAATCTTCAGTACTTGAGCCAGCTGTGTGCAGAAATAGCAGCCAATCTCCATCCCCAACACTTTCTCTTTGTGGCCTTCAACCCTTGCGCATTTTTCTTTCCCCGTACGTTCACTCGCCAGAATTCGATATATTTGCAGACGGATCAAGTTAAACTGGGCTAACCCTAGCTGCGCGTAGCATTTTTTTAACTCTCTCGTCTCAGAAAAAAACCGGTATGGTACAGTTTTTATAGGATGCAGAGCCCTCAGTCAGACGGTCACGTGACATATCTAGGGCGAAAAGAAACGTTGGCAGTTTAGTGCTAGGACTCAATCGATATCAAAAGCAACAAGACGTGAGGACAGTCGATGGTTTGTGTAGGCCTATAGTACCACAGTGACACAGCTTCGATCGTTTTCATTAACATGTGAGTACTTTCAGTTTTTACTAAATATTTCGTCAGAAATCTCGCCCTAAATGAGAGAGAAAATCTTCCATATTTTACCCCGTTTCAAGCGCCCAAAAATTAGCATTTGTCGCGCGTTGCTTTTTCCGTTTTATCACTCTTTACAAACTACAGCTATTGAAATTAGATTCCGTCATCAGATTAGAAAGTCAAACTTTGTTATGTATAAACATTATATTAGATTGTATTTCATTTTATGATTTCGTTCTCATTGCATGCATTGTTTTCGAAAGCTGTGTTTTTTAATCATTAATGACAACATTTGCATTTTATTATCCATTAATATTTCTGACTGCTGGTAATTTATGACGCATGTTAATTGAAAAATATCTTTTTAAGCACCTGTGTGGTCCCTAGCAGTAAGTATGCTAGTGGCTTGGTGTTTATAGTCTAGACTAGAATACTATCGGTGGGCGTAAGTCGCGTAACTAATAAGTATTTGACTGATATTTATAATTAATTGTTACCTACTGTTAGGTTGTTAAACGTTATTATAATAGTGATTTGATCTGATATATTCGCCACCAAATGCGCCAAAACGTAAAAATCAAAATATTAGCACAGACTCTGTTGAAACCCTTACAGCCTAATTGCTACATTATCGATTATAGTTAATTAGTTAGAAACTGCTCACTGATTTGAAAGATTTAATAATACGTGAATTTAAAAGCAAAAAATGTGGTCATTCTTGTGTTCTTTCTATTCCAATTTTTAACTATAACATTTTTGCTTAACCCTTTTCTGTACTTTACCCTTGTACACAGATGTATACTACCCTGTACATACTACCTGCTTATTGCTATTTCACATTCAGCAGTTCCTTCAAGCTAAAATAAGCTTCTTGAACTGCTCCAGTAGTATTGTCATAAATAATATTAATGGATATCATTATGATTATTAGTGTTTAAATTTTATCTGCTAATCATGTAATGATGTAGTATATGTATGCTAATATGGTGTGCTACTGAGTGAAATAAACTGAAATTGAAATTAGAGGATAGTCAATATCGAAGCGTGAAAAAAGATTTTTTTAAAGATGTTACAAGGTATATTATGAAATATTGAATTTATAACCTTTAAATGGTGCAACAATGTTAAAGACAAGGATACTAAAACAATATTTCATTGTGATATCATGAATCTTAACATTCCAGGATAAAATGTAGCCGTTGATGTAATTAAATTAGTCATTCAATAATGATAATTTTAATTGATTTATTAATTTGCAATTTTATGTTCTTTTATATGTCCCTGTAATTTTTTTTTTGATAAATAGTTGGTAATTTCTGCCAATCGTTTCTGAAAAATCAGAAAATATAAACACATAATAAACATAAATTCCAAGAATAAAAATGTTGTGAAAATATACAAAAGCAAATTTGACTTTAGTGTGTTTACTGCGTACGTCATGCATATCATTATTCCCTCTGTTTGAGCATATATGACCATGTTTCGATTATTCAATCTTGACAAAAAAAATCGCGCAATGTAATTTTATTTCTGTTTATTATTCATTTAATTTAATATTTAGCTAAAAGCATTTTTTTATTTACAAATGCGTGCAAAAAATACAATTAAAATTCTTGCTTTTTTGTACGTTTCAACACACTAAAAGCTAAAATTAGGCACTTAATGACAGAGGATACCACATATAGGTGTGGCAGACCCGGAACTTTGGTCATTACAAAAACCAATCCTCTAAAAGGAGACGTTGGATCAGCAGAGGTGTCTTAACTGTATTTGGATATTTGTACAACCTTTCTGAACAAGAGAATTAGCTGGAGCAGATGGCGTATTTAATCATTTGGAAGCAGTTTTTCTGATGGTCTTTAGTCCATTTACTAACCAAGCACAGTGCTGCTGAACTTTCACAGTCTGGCACACACTGTGACTGTGTAGCTGTTACCATCACTTTGAAGTATGAAAAGATAAAACGTTTTGCCAAAGTATCATAAACTAAATAGTTGATATTGCACCGTTATTGCTGCTGCATTGATTTGTTTACCGCTGCTATATTGATAGTTTTTAATATACGTCCACCTTAAAATAACTTGTCCATCAGTTTGAGAACATAGCTCCACTTTTATAAAGTAAAGCTGTGTTATTATTAGGATGTGCAAAATTTGATGTGATATGTCTTCTGAATGTGTTTTTAATGTATTTGATTTTGTTTTATTTGCTTCTGGGTATTTGACAGTCTTTTGTCTGATTGATTATTAATAACTAAAAGGCGTGTTTTGTAAAGGCTTTGCCCTAATCTAACAGCAAGCAAGAAAAATTGAGCAGAAAAAAGAAAAATTTTAGAAAATACACGAGAGAGATAGATATATATTATTATATACAATTTTTTTTTGATGCATACATTGGTAACATAGTACTCAATCCTTGGGTTTCAAGTCGGCTGTTTTAGTTTCACATAACCTTATACATACCGAAATGCACCTAATATAGTGTAGTAAAAATAAATTTAATTTTGCTAAAGCATACTTTGGCAAAACGTTTTATCTTTTCATACTTCAAAGTATACATATTATACACTGTAACTTGTATGACTACGTTTCAACACAGTAGTACATGTTATTCTATGTAAACAATTAAAAATTAATAATATATAATATATATTATATTATATATATTATACACATATATAATTTTTAATATATGATATATTATAATCAGTATTATAATATAATATAGTATATATAATAATGTATAATTTATCAGTGGTCTAATAGTGATTTTTGAAACTGCATAATGTCCGTATTTTTTATTCGTTTACATCTGTTTAACATCGAACTTTCGTTTATTTGTTTACTGTTCTTTAATAAAAAGGATTCTGTTATTGTAAAATGCTGGACTCAAATTATTTAAATATTTATGTAAGATTAAGCTGTAAACCTGAAGGTATACTTCGATTATTGGACTTTTAATTTTTCTCTATTTGCTCTTGCGGAGTAAATACTGCATTTACCTAAGTATCCAAGAACTAGTTTAGCACATAGTTTTGTATTCACTAAAGCCTGCCAAAAGAGTTTTTTGTTACCTTTGTTAATAGCTGGCAGCCACATGTTAAATAAGGAAAAACTAATGTTTTACAAATAGTTTAGCTTCAATATTCAATTGCCCTTTGACTTGCCTTAAAAATTACATACTATTTCCATTTTCTGCATTATGCTGTTTACTGGCATGTTCGATGTAAGTTTATTTTTTAGTTCCATTTCTAAAAATGTTGTGGTGTTAGATTGCTGTATAGTTTCATTCCAAGTATATATGGTTTGTATTAGCAAAAGTATAAATACTTTCTAGGCTTTCTCTGGGGGTTTGTAATAAAAAGATTGGGATAAGTTTCAAATGATGATAATCAAGGATTAATTTTATTTCTTTCAATTTTCCTACATAAAATATTTGCTGCTAAATTAGGATTAGAATCATGAGTAGTTACATTTGTATCATCAGCATATTGACTTATGGAGCAATTATTAATTACAGTTGGGATTCCATTTACATATACATTAAACTATAAAAGTCCCAGAATTGTGTCTTGCCGAACACCATTTTGTATATGTCACCAATCTGAAAATTCACAAGTTGTTAGTTTCAAGTTTTTTTCACACAACATCTCTAACACACAGGTTGGCCTCTTTAGAAGTGAGATAAAAGAGAGAAAGAGAGAGAGAGAGAGAGAAAGAGAGAGAGAAAGGGAGGGAGTGAGGGAGAGAGAGCAAGAGAGAGAAGCCATACCCATTTACTAGTTCTGGCCAGGGCATAACTTGCACATTATAATCAGAAATACTGCCCTGGCCCAGAAACCTAGCAGATGATAACCATCTCCATCAATGCATAGATTTAATTAATTCATCCTTGGTGAAGCTACTGTTAATCGAGATAGGCTTATTGCCTGAAATAAAATTCATTCTGGAGTGAATGAATTTGAACTCATTGTCAAAGTTTGAATTTATGGCATGTAGTCAGCACCACTGGATTTATGTAGTGCAATGTCGTTTTCTTTAGGCTTTCCAGAAGTCGAACTTTTAATTGGGCGCACACTCATCGGCCGCTTGCGTAACTCTTTATCAAAGATCTCTTTTTCAGCCAAATGTCGATTTGTCTTTGCACCATGGAGTCTACGTGATAAATTGAAATAAAGATTGATTCCAAAATGGTTTGGGTGTTTACGTATCGCCTTTTTCGGTGATATTGCATTATTTGTGTTGTTAGTGAGTTATTTCAGTAGCTCCCAGAGTGCTATGAGGTTTTTTGAGCAACAAAATCTATGCTCGTGGAAGATGTTCCCGTATTAAGTACTCTAAATACCTGGACCAGTTAAACCAATTGCCACTTCTCAAGTCAAACACCCTGCTTTTGTTTATAGCCTCACCTGTCAGAATAGAGAACATTTGGAAATAACAGGAAAGTGACCCAGAAATTGTTAGTGTATATGCGTTACCATTATGATGTCAGTTATACTTTTGCCTTGAACTTAGCGAAAGGTTTCGGACAATGGAGTAACAGGTAATATCGGGTACGAGACAGACGAAATTAAGTTGTTAATGATAACCACGAGCGTTTGTTGTATTATCCCCAAAGAAACCTTTCGCGTTAAAAGCGCCTGTCACAATTAAACCAGCCAGACTATTATTACCAGCATGTTGACAGGCTTTTTAATGGACGTGTGCGTGCATGGCATTGTTTGGGTCGTACATAACCTGATACATGATAAACTTTTGACTAATATTATTCAGATTGAGTCGGTATTGTCGTGCTCAAAACCACCAAGACGACAAGTTATTAAATCGTTTCTGACAAATACTGAACAGCCCCTAGGGCTTGGGTTTTTAACTTTTCTTGCACATTCTTTTCATTTCTTGCACATTTTCTAAATCTAGACATTTCGTATTATTACAGTTATCTGGAGATAACTTGGATCTATGAGAAAAAGTATTAATGTTAATTTGAGATATGCTTAAAAACCTTTCTGAGTTGCCCATCATGCAGAATTTACTCTTTTCATGTCAACGATGTGCGTTGGATAGGTGCTGCTGACACAGTTTTTGACACTCGAGTTGCAGTCCGATGTCTTATGGTTCTCAGCACACTTACTACAGACTACATTCTTTCTGCACCATTTTGTCACATGTCAGTAAGACTGGCACTAACAGCACCCGAGTAACTTCTGCCTATTTTCGAAATGTTCCACGTTGGGTGTGAGTTGGCCTATATACCTTCGTCAATGGCTTTCTCCAACAGATGCTGAGAACTGAATTTTATCTTCATCATAGACATCGCCGTACCGTCTTTATGTTTAAACCTGTCAATTGTAGCTGCCCTGTCAAAGAGCTGTACCTCGTGTAACACTTCCGCATCACTCAAACTAATCTCTGTAAGCTCCATTGTCGAACTTTTGTTTGTAAAGCTTTAGCACCATTGCCCAATTAGTCAGCCTTCCATTCACATGCGAGTTCTTTTTCTGGTAACTGAATCTGGACGCTACCTTGTGGCGTGTTGCTTGCTATTGTCTGCGTAATAACACCCGTATTCTAGCCAAAAGCCAAAATTTTGCTCAGAATTTGTTTAAAACTGGAGATGTTTTACACAGAAACTGAAATTAGCGAGTTGAAATAACTTTCAATGTTACTATCACTTTCCTGAGGTTTTTACCCGTTGATGTGACTTGGTACCAACTTTGCATGATAAAAATGATAGAAATAGCCACAGTTGAAGAGAGACATAAAACATAACATTTTCTACCTAGGCATCAACCAGTACAAGTCATGTGCTAACATCTTAAAGCTTCACTATCTAATTCCTCTATGATACTCAAAAATACTTCCTTTAGTAGTTAAGCAGCATCAGACTTGTGCCTGGATGGATGAGATGTTTTACAGAATAGTTCTGTTATTATTTCAAGTTGTGCCCTGGCAAAGGGATAGAAACCGTGAGCCAAATAAAATCTAAGAAGTTTTGTGGAACAGTACGTAAGGCAAAATTATCTTGTTAAGCACCACAGTTTTAAATCACTTGGCACCATGTGGGCTTGATGTGCATATAAGACTACTAATTAATGCTGCAAGTGAGTGTGTAACAATGAGTAAAATAATGTTTGAAGGTAGTAGCCGTATTACCAATGGGAATACATGTAAGTGGTGAAAATTTTAATAAAATTGACATTTTAGAAGACTATATATTGAAATCTTCGTGGGGCTCTGTTGCCCTTCGCTGCAACACCTCCCCCCCCCCCGCAACTACCTCGAATCTATCAAAATCTTTGGGCTCGGTCCATCATTGGGACGCCTACTTTTAGTCCCAGGGACATTTGTAAGATTTTCCGCTTCTGCAGTCCTTCGTCGCTAAGCCTAACTACCGGGTGACCTAAAACTACCATTACATAACACAGACAGGCGAATTTCAACCGATTCTTCATTTTGCTAACTGGTATTACTAAAAACGTTATTGATCATACATGCAGGACACTCCCGCCTCGAGTGACAATGATACATGCATCTAATGTACTAATTCGCGTTTCAGTATGAAAAAATTTATATACACATTTCTATTGCATTTCTTCACATGTCATCTAGGTAGTTGATTAGCTGAGTATTTCAGAACGCCTCTTCTACATGAGCATTGACGAATAAAGATGTTCACTTGTTTTCTGTTTGTTTTCCGCTTTTACGTTTAGAATTTTTATGTTGTAACGTAAGTTTGTTGAAGGCAAATAATGATTGTGCTTTGTATGTACGTCATATAAATGTTAAGTTATGAGACGTTATTTGACCCCTCGCAAAGTTGCAAGAATTCAGTGAGTGTGCACTAGGGCTGCAACCAAAAACACTTTAATATTTCACAATTTCCCGTTATCACAAAGATATCACAAATCAACTTTGTGTTTACTTATGAGTTATTAATTAAGGTTTTCAGCTTTTGTTGTTATGTTAGTGTTAGTCTAGATATTTCACTTTTTATGCAGTTCTTCCTCTGCAAGTGGGTGTGTAACATGCTGTGGCAGAGTCTACTTATTATACATAGGTGTGGCTTGACTGGAATCTGTTTAATTATCAACATCAGTCCTCTGAGATGAGACAGTGATTTAGCGATATCCTTCTTAGAGAGAAATGGCAGGATGAAGCTGTGGCGGATGAAACTCTCAAAATCGTTTTTTCTCCTGGTCACTTATCTATTTGCTAACAGGCTCAACAGTGCTGATGTGTTTTGAAGCATAGTACACACGTGCACGATTAACATCCGGTTATTCTCCTTCCACCTCTCTCTTTCTACCCGTTTTCGTCTTAATCATTGTTTGGTCAAATCTGTCGAATAGCTTTTTTAGTGGTATACTTTTACATTATCGTAAAAAACCTTCATCTTACGTCTGTGCGCTGCTGTCGCCTGACCTAGCGTTTCTAGGAATCGCACACTGTTGTATAAATTTTTGCTTTATCGATTGACCCAGCAATGGCACTTTCTCTTTCCTAACCACAGTCATGGTCGTTTATTATCGACCAGACGTCTGGGCAACAACTCACACACTCACTGCAGGTCTCTGCCACTCTGGTAATATTTACAGGCATTTCCAGACAGTCGACCTACTTTCGCCTGTTCTAGTGAATGCGTTGGCGAGGCTGTCTGTGTTGTGGCGGGGGTCAGAACGCAGAAAAACGCGCTTTGTATGTAGCAAGGTAGTCTTAGAGTAAATAACACCGCGTGTTTGTTATATTGTAATTACCATATTCCATAGAAGACGGTAAAAACTGCGAAAAGGGCTTTTCACGTTGGCGGTTTTCTTGTACACAGGTTAGTGTACAGTAACTGTAACACGTTACCTTTATCTTTGCAAGACTAAGCGCGTAGTAACTGTAACCCTTTACTTTTACCTTGCAGCATCGTTTTGTTGATTGGAATTATAGGTAGTAAGATGCTGTATTAGTTAGCGTTATGTTTGCCAGATTTTTTCTTCCTGCACACTAGAACTTTGTGTGGTTTACAAGTTAGTGTTGTTACCCGAGATTCAAAAAGTAACGTTTTGCTACATGTCGGAGAACTTGTTTGAATAAATGATGGTAAACAATCTACATTTGTAATTAAAATTTATTTTTGCTAGATTGTTGTGTATATTACTGTTCTTGGTATAGTTTAAATTACACTGATATTACCTACCGACAATTAGTTAAATTTTTATAGCAAACTTGAAAGACAGGAAACGAGAAAAAATTAGGATACTGGCTGGATTGAACCAGATACGTTGTTCTTACATTGCAGAGGCCGTAGACTACTATGCCGCTGCATTGGTCAAGGCAGTCCAAAGTTTATCCTTTAGAGCTGGACAAACAAATTGATCATTTCGATGTTAGGTTTCTCTCACGAGAATGATCCCAATTAATTAATTAAATTAATTAAATTAGTAAATTAATTTTTAGAATAAGTGATGAACTTTGGACTGCCTTGATCACAGGGGTGGTGGCACAGTGATCTAAGATACCTACAATGTAAGCAGAAAGCCCCTGCTTCAATTCCACGTTGTATCCCATTTTTTTTGCTTTTCCCGTCTTTCTGTGGAGGGGTTACATTGGTATGCATCAAAATTTATTTAATTACCGGTTTCTAATGTTCATTGTTAAAAATATTCATCTCTTAGAACTTATCTATCTATCTATCTCTCTATCTATCTATGTATCTATCTATCTATCTATATATATATATATATATACAATATATATTACCTGTAACTTTTTTACGTGTGATTTCTAATCCAGGTAAAAAAGTCAAAGGTAAAGAGGTCACAGGAAAAAAAGAAAAAAACCCTAACCCTAGTCAAAACTAATTCTGACTTTTTTCTAAGACTATAACTATAATATGGGTCACCAGAGTAACACAGATCAAGAGAAAACAGGGCTGCTGCTCTAGACACAAAGTGTGACTGTTCTACCAGGCAAAGTTTGCATTGAAAAAACAAAGCTCATTGCTTTGAGGTTTCGAACCCGTTTAAACCACGTTCACATTTTCCCACCAAAATTGCCATTCCAGATGCCTTTTCTTTTGCCGGACATCGTTCCCCGGTACACACTAGCCGTTGACACTCATTATAAACAGTAATAGTCCGGAAATGTCTCAAGGCTAGGCCCTCTCTTTGGTTAAGATATTCCGATTGGTATCATTTGTTGGAACTACACAGTCTGTTCTAAAGACCAAACCGTCTGTCCCAGACACAAACAAATAATACATGGTAAGGAGTTACAACATGGTAAACAAGCTTCTTGACTCAGGTTGTACTTTGGTTGCTTTGATATATATATCAGTGTTTACAAGATTATGCACTATTAGATCTACTTAAATCAGGATGTCAGTATTTTGGTGTTTACAATGGCATGACAGTGAAACTTGTGACTAGACTGCTTGAATAAAACAAAGAAACTGCCACTCAGTTAAATAGTAATTGGTTTAGATTATTTGGGAGTTTATTTTCAACTTGGGTGTGTTGTAAGTGGAAAAATTTTAATATATGATGTTTTACTTACTGCGTGCAGTTTCTAGTTCATAGTATTATATTACAAACATGATGTGTACGTACATCCTGTCTGCATTAACTACTAATGTTATGAAATCGTTATTCAATTCTATAGAAGGTGGAATAAACAGTAAAATATGTGGTGTTTAGCAAATTTGGCTTACAAACCCAGTTTGTTTATAAATAATATTATTTTGTAATACGTGTTGTGAATGAGCACTGATATAAAATAAAATGATATACAATATAATTTTACTTATATTGTAGGACTACTGTTATTGTTGTTAATTGCTTTTGCAGATGCGCTGATGATGCTAATGAAATTTGACCATTATAAGTAAGTACTGTGTGGTGTTCTATATTGAGAAATAAATGTGGAATTAATTATTTTCAGATTCCAGGCCCAATTTTATAGTAATTAATGCTTTTAAATTAATTGCTCCATTTATGCTAGAAACACTTTAAATCTGTTTTAAATGTCAAAGTTGTTCGATTACAGTGAATTTAAAACTTCTTTTAAATTGAGTCATATTTGGTAAATGTAAAGAATGTTAAAGTTCGAAAAGCAATGACTAAGCTTCGAACCAGGCTCACTCACTGCCTATTGAAACTGGGCATGAAATGAAACTATATAAGACCTATTCCTTGAGAGGAGCGTCTATGTGCTAAATGTAACAAAGTCGGTGACGAATGTCATTTTACTCTATTTTGTTCTAAAAATAACACCGCCCGCAACTTCCTTGTAAATACAATTGCACGTTCTGTTCCAGACTTTTTAAATATTTATGACAAACTAACTTGTATGATGCAATCTTATGATGTCACTGTTCAGTGTGCTGTAGCTCAGTTTGTTCCCATTTTATGTAAAATTTTGTATAGATGCTTGTTATTTGATCGGTCTCTATTGGCCAAAAATCAATAAATTACTATTAAATTTAACTAAATGTTTCAATAAATGCCTTTTAAAAAAGCTGAGACCAGGTCAAGAAAATTTGAACTTTGAAATTTTATACGAAATTGATTGCCTGCATTGCTGAGTTGCTCATAAAATCAAAAAGTTTTATCAGGTTTTATCTTTCATTACCTTTGTGTAACAAAAATTAGATTAGATTAGATTATAACTTTATTAAGTCACATGGCCATTGTAACATTCGGGTCATGAAATTCTTTGCTAGCCCACAGGGCCTCGAACTTGGGTCGGACAACTTAAGTCAAGATGGATTGCCGGGCGGGCTGGTGGCTCCAAATGTTAAAGAGCAGCAACGTTTATTTGAATTCTAAGGCAGTTACAAGCGCAGGAGGGTCGGTCCGTCCTAAAGTACAGAGAATGGGCCAATGGTGATACAGTGTGAACGGAAACAGTGAACACAACAAAGTATAAATAAACAAACTGTTTGCCTTAGGTTTAACATTTTAATTGGCATAATTAATTAATTAACTCAAAACAATAAACAAAAAGAACTCACAACTTGCACCAGAGCAGCGGGGTACCCCTCATTTAATAACAGTCTGCTAGCGTTTCACGTAGCGGGACGTTTCCCGTAAAGTTCCGGGTTTCACACACTTAGGTGGCTGGAATCACTTTGCTAACAGTCTTGTCGACAACGGCGACCGCATCAATGTCCCACTCGCTTGACTGGCTTAATGAGATTAGCGGACGATGACAGACCACCAGGATTCTTCTGACGACGTCTCCTCCTAATGAGTCAGGAACCAGGCTTTCAGAATATATTAGAAGTCTACTTTTTGTGTCGTCTTGGTTGAAAACTCCACCATCATGGAAGCATACCCATCACAGGAAAATGTCATTTGCCAAATACTAGACGTATGGCTCACATTCTGTCTACTCAAGATAAATGAATGGTAGTGTGAACAATTCAATTCACGTAGCTATTGCAAGTCATGAAGTTGATTATAAAAGTATCCGAAGTGACGTCTTGTCGGCCAACGCCCCGACAAAGACAAAATCAATTGGCCTTTTAGCTGAGTCGGCCATTTAACAACTATATCCGTAACCTTGTGGAATAATCTGCACCTCTCAAGTTATACCTGTCGTGACCCAGTTAATCATCCAATCACAGCGGTACTATAGGTATGAGATCATGAAGCCAGAATTTGGTCCAAAAAGTTGAACTGTAACATTTCTTTGTTGAACTCCCGATAGGTGGAGCCACCAGTTTATAACGTTTACCAAATTCGGTTAATTAGTTATTAATGACAGGTTCAATACAATACATTCAGATATAGCTAATAGTTTTTCAAATGCCACGTAAACGTATTATTACAGTTAAATGGCTATTCGTTTTAATCTGCTAAACACGACCGTGACTGCCATTTCATTTTGAACATTACAGTATCAAACCATTCATTATCTTACTAAATTCTCAATATACAGTTTTACAGCTTGAAAGAGAAATGAATTTAAAGATGTCAATGTATAAGAATACGGTACGCTGATTCTTCCATTACGAGGAAGTCTTGAGACAAGTTTCCGCATTCATGATAGCACTCATTTTTCCTTTAATAGAGTTACAATTTGCACTAAAGATTGTGTTGGTCGCTACTGATCATTTTTCCCGCTCTTTTAACATTATTACCAATCGGTTTCCTATGTACAACAGAAACAGTATTCTGTTTTGCATTGAACTGTGTGAGTTTAAGAAGCAACCCTTCGAAAGTTGACCTTTTTGGTTAAATAATCAGCATGATTAGTCCATTTCGACTATAACAAGAGTATGTTTACTGAAATAAAGTTGTATGATGACCATTTTGCCACCGATAAACCTGTTTCATTAACCAATAACCAACAGTCTCTGCCTAGCTGTTCAAAATTTCTCGTGACAGTGACTGATAAGGTCGATCCATTGTTTATTACAGTTGTTACAAAAAAGCTATTGTTTTCCATAGCTTCATAGATTTATTTTTTCTGGCCAAATACACAAGTGATTCTGACAGTGAATGTCAGTGATCACTCTAAAGGTAACAGGTTCTGGTTCTGTCTACTGGTTCTGTTCACAGTCTGCTTTGTTACAATGCCACTTTTATTTTTAATCCATAATCTGTGCTTGCTCTGTTAATTTTATCCCATCAGCAATAAGTATTTTGCATAACGTGCAAATAATTATTGAAACAGTTATTTAAATTTTTGTTCTTATTGATTTTTTCATTTCACTGTTTTTATAGAACCCCCAAGCTTCACTGCTGGGACACAGGTCGTTGTACCTCTGTGTTGAAGCTGTTGCTATGGTAACAGTGTAACTGGGTCAAGCGAAGGTAAAACCTTCCAGTGAATCTGTTAATTATAATGCAGCAGCAGATGCTGGGAGCAGAATCAAAATCTCAGCATTGTAAAGGTAACTTGAAGAATTTTTTTATTTCAACCTAAGTATTTAGATTTTGACAAAAATAAGTTACCAGTTTAATTTACTGATGCGTTTCTTTTGGAAACATGGTATATTTGGACCATAGACTTTGAACCATTTTTTGTAAGCAGGAAACTGGATTTGAGAATATTTTAAAACTATACTTGATCGTAATACGTGGAATATGATACAATTGTAGTCGGACTAGCCCACTAGGGACTTTTGCTTATGACTCCGATGTTACAGACCTAGATTATGTATTTTCTTGTGGTATGGCAGGTCTTAATGTAGCCAAAAAGCGGCTGCAGAATTACAGATTTATTTCTTTAAAAAATTATTTTCTCCATCAATATGCATATGTATTATTCGTTTATTTGTAAGAAAACCGTTAAAGATGACATGTTTACTTGTTAGTCTCGCTTAACCTGTTTTTCTACATTTTCTAGAAATCTGTACCATGTATTACACTGATAGCTATAAAACTTAGTTGCTATTGATCAGAGGTTGACCTGTTCACATACAATAAAATGCTTTTTCAAAGTAATAATTTCAAGTTATCTGTTTATGAACTATATTTTGTGATGGCTTCTTAATTAATAATACCTCTTTCTCTAATTAAATAAAGGTACGGCTGATCGTAGGTGCCAGGTATGCAACGACGAAGCCTCGGGGTTGCATTACGGTGCGTGGACGTGCGAAGGATGCAAGGCATTCTTTCGACGGAGTATACACGGTATGATGTTAGGTTTCTGAAAAATCAATGGCTCTCTTAAACAATTTGTATGTGTGTCACAATGCAGGACTCTGTAGTATGCGATTGTGCAGCTTGAGATATTGTTTCAACATGGTTTTGTTCAAGTTAATTTTGTCATTTGTTGACAGTTATTAGAATTAATGGTATAGTTTTCTGATAATTTTTGTTAAATCATTCTGTTTGTTTAATGCTCCCGATATAGTCTATTTTCCTCGGGTGCAAGTAATGCCCTAAAAATTGATGATTTGTACCATTAGGCACCACACAGTATGTTTGTCCCGCGGAAAAGACGTGCGAAATTGACAGAACGGAGAGAAAATGTTGCCAAGCCTGCCGATTAGAAAAGTGTCATCGGATAGGAATGAGTATCGAAAAATCAAGACGCCATCCCAGGTACTTGACACAGACTGTTAGTATGGAAAAATGACTTCCTTGCAGAAGTGTTGAAAACAATCTTTCACGTGTTTGTTTATTAATTAGACACCTAGATGTTGTAGTTGCTCCATGGAATTCCATGGAATTTGTGTTACTTAGAGTGCAGTATTAATAAATATTGCACACAGCTTAGCCACTTTACAGCCTGTGTGATGAGTATCTCCTGTCATAAAAATGCTATTCAACTGGACTGTATGAAGAGACTGTGCCATCATACTTAATGTGCAAATTTACTGACATGTACATCAGTAGTAATGATACCTGCACATGCCAGGTACACTTCATGAATCAGCTACAGAAAATAAATAGTCTTGACCAGTGGTGGGCTGTAGATAATATTAGTGGGGGTGCTGCTTCAGAAAGTTTTTAGCCATTGTTTTAATACTGTGTAAAACGAAATAAGCATGTAATTTGAATGTTGTAATTTGTAATTGTTGTAATTGTAATTTTAAAGAAACAAACATACAAAAATTTATACATAAACTTGATAAAAACCTAAACAAAAAATATCTTTTGCTTTCGAATAGCCTAAATTGTCGCAGTTTAAGAATATGCTGGTACACGGCTTTTAAGCACGTGACAACTGACAGCAAACACCATGTTGCTTGAGCTGTGAGTGCACTGTGCTGGGCTGGCAAGCAAACAGTACTTTCCCCCGTGCTGTGGACCGTACAAGTGTAAAGAAAGAACTAAAGAAAAATGACTTATTATATTGAATCTTATCGATAATATTGAGTGAAAATAAGGGGTGCTGCAGTTCCACAGTACCTATATACGAGCAGCTGATGGTTTTGACTGGCTAAAAAATTAATAAGTAGGCTATAAAATGCATTTAGCCAAAAATGTGGGCAAAACTTGCAAAAACGATTGCTGTTATTACTGAATGTGTGCTGCAGTCTGCTGTATTGTTGCTTTTGTTTTCTGCCCTGTGTCTTTGCAAGATGTTTTGAATTGTGCCACGCAAAACAAAACTACTTTTGAAATAACGTAATGAAGCTGGTGTTGATGAAAATCTTGGTACTTATGATGGTGATGGTGGACAGCAGGTGCGATTATGGGAGGTGTCAGTAGCTGTGGTAGTGGCAATGATAGTCTTAACAGTAAAACTGAGGGTGACATAGCAGGGTGATACAGCAGTGACAAAGTTGCTGTAATCTGTAGTAATATCTGTAATAGTAACAACTTTATCTTTTCGAAAAATATGACAGCTACAACGCAAATTGTATAGCAGTGAGTAGGTTCAAAAACTCGGTTTGGAATGTTGTATCATCAGTATATATCATCATGTTTTCCTATACAGTCTTTCTGTCATGAGCTGTACTGAAGATTTGTTATGTTGTAAATTTCCATTTTTGTTTTTTTTTGTATTTAGAGCACAACGGAAGAAATCTGAAAACAAGACAACTGAAAAGAAACCGACTGCAAAAAATAAAACTGCTTCTAAAAAGAAGTTTATGCCTTTAGTACCAAGTGAGTGTGGAATTGAATTCGTTTTATTTTTGTATGTTTTTGTATAGCTTAGAATAATTAAAAATGTATGCAGTAAAAATGAAAAACTTAATTTGTCTTGTTAATTTGTTAATGATAACAAAACCCACTACACTAATTAATCAGTAATTAGTTTTTCATTATTATACGATATGGCCGGTTCATACCATGCACATCTGGCATATTTTTGTATAAACACTGCTCAGTAGTTGATTTTTTTGTTTTTCATTCTTGTTTACCTTTACATTTACTTTGTGTTGTTTGCAACTTTAACTTTCACAGTATTTTAAATATTTGCAGATTGTTAATTGTCAGTTTGCATCACATAATTTTCTTTAATGGACATTGGATTATGAGTTTTTTATTCTTAAGCATTCAGTTATATGCCAACTTTCAAAATGGTATCAAGAACCTGTAAACATATTTATATAATATAATACACCTCACACGTAACTTATTCTTTTTGATGCCTTATGACTTGCACGTAACTTATTCTTTTTGATGCCTTATGACTTGTTGAAGAAACCGTAAATAAAATTTTGTGTTGCAGATATGCCAGATACCATCGTGTCTCATAACAACTGCCATCGTACAAATCTTATACCGTCTACGTCTCGGAATAATCACACAGCCAACGTACATTTTGAACATTCTTCACCTAGAGACACATTACCTTTAGGTCACATTGGTAGTTATACGTGCAACAATGCGGCTGAAAACGGTAAGTATGGTTCTAAGTTAACTACTAGGCAGTAGTCTGTGATTGGGCAATTTTGCTAGGTTTGGTAGTCTGATTGGTCATCTTTGTTAAGCTTGGTAATCTGTGATTGGAGGGCTATCTCAACAACATTATATGCCCCAGGGCAAAGCAGTGCACCTACCTACACAACCATTCACATGAATAAAAATATAAATGGTCAATAAAATTAAATGTGTCTTTTCTATTGTTTCTTTCAACGAAATCAGTGTTTAAACATTAAAAAACATGCTGTACAGCAAAGATTGGTGAATACAAACGTTTGAAAAACAATGTACATAGGTTAGCAGTGGATCTCTATACTTGTGGGGCCTCCAGGATTCGGTAGTGGTGGGCAATACTGCCGATTGCAAGTAATTGCGATTGCTGATTACTTTTAGTCAGTTATCCATTACTGAGATCACCCGTTAGCATTTAATTTCCACATCTGTGCTCCAAGAATGTGCTAAAGCTTAATTGAACTCACTGAAAGTTGAGCTAAGCCACTTTGTGTTTGACAGCGTTTACATCTGCAATTTACCTGTGTTGAAGAGAATTTATGCATTTTTGTATTTCAAATTATTACAAACTCGTTAACAGAAGAGTAATCATTCAATGTTCGATTATCTAGCAAAGTTATCAATACGAGAGGCTTGCATGGAATTAACCAATTACAAGTAGTCAATTAAGCCCACCACTATAATTTAGTTTGCTTTTATGTTTTTATTAAGACAAAAGCTGTGTTATGTTAGTTATGATAAGTTTAAAACCTCTGTTAATGCTGTTACATAACACGTTTAACTTTAGTCAACAGTTGCTTTGATCACTGGTGGATGCTGAACCATTTAGTGATATTTTATCCACATTTGGATGCATGTACAAGTTCTATCAACAAGTTAAATTCTAGCAGCAGTATGGTAGATGAAACCATCCAGAAATTTGATTTTGACCAGGATCCAAATAGCTTAATTTCGATTTCTAAGCACTCTGTAACTACCTAGGTTTCTAATTGGTTTAAGCTCAAATAATAAGAAGTTACTCTTTTTACCCAGAAATTTGTTCTGATAACAAAGAGAGACTGGTTATAGTCCACTGCCATTATTACGTTGAGCAGTCTTTTGTGTAGAACTGTGGAAAATCAATTTTGATAAGCTTCTTCTTCATTAGTTATAAGTTGTGTAATCGATGTTGCAGAAGTGCCTATGATTGGTGACTGTTGCTCCACTATTGCGAATGGGTCAAAATAAAACCGATGAATAATTTCATTTTCATATTCACAAGAAACAGTAGCACCCTTAATGGAATATATGTGTTACTTCAACCTGATACTTCTAGAATGAATTGGTTATCCAGAATTTTTTACTGGACCAAATAGCATCTATTGAAAGAGCCATTGATGGAAACATAGTGATTGATTTATAATCAAAACGATAAAATTTTTATCTTGCCAACTGAGAATTGAAAACACCTCATCAAATGAATCAGTATGGCTTCATGTGAAAATCAAAACGAAGACACTTTCCCAAGCAGTTTTAAAACGAAAATTTTTCTTTTCAGTATGTGCCGCATTTTGTCTTTTTTATCAGTAAAGGGGGGTTGTTGCTAGAAAATAAGAATCAAATAGCATACAACTATGTAACTGTGATCTTTTCTTTATGGTTTAATAAAAAATAAACTGAAGTATTTTGTAATAACAATGGGAATAAAGCTTCCATTGCTTAGATTCATGTAATAATCTGAATAAGCTGCCATTATCTCATCCTCATCAAGATTTTATTCAAAATCGGAGAAAATTTTGGACAACATCAGACTGCTAGAATTTAACAACTAAAATTCTTAGAACCATTGCTATTAAATATAATGTGTCTATTCTTTTTTAGCTCTTAAAAACTATTTTCTTGTTAATATTTTAATTCTTTTTATTCTACATATTTTTACCTTGTTATCGAGATTGCTCACAAATTACTGTTTTTTATGTTCTTTGTCTTTAAACTGTGTCTTTTATATTTTATGCTGTCTTTACATATTTATTACGGTTTTAGTACGTAATTAAGTATGGTATTCATATATCTTAAGATTGCATGTAACTTATTATTAAATTTTAAATAAATAATAAATAAGTACACATGAAAAATTGTTAAATTATTTAAGAGATCAGCCACCTGAACATTCAGTGATGCATTGATTGAGTTTCTTTTGTAGTTTATCACATGAACACGGAGAAAATGGAACAAGTGTTAAAGGTGCTGGTGAATGAACAGGTTTTTATCCGGGAACTTTCTGCCGCTGGTGCTATATCTGGGATGATGGCAGGTAGATAAATGATCATTCGAAGTTTTTATACATTGTAGAATTAGTGAAATTTTTTTCATTTTTATCACCTAAGTGTAAAATAAAGGAAAATTGTCTTTGAGGAGAGCTTTTTGGTCGAGGGACTCAGCCCAAATCGCTATTCATCTGGATGTTGTTCTTGCTGTTCTTGTTAAACGGTAAAATTTTGTTGCCTAGGTAACTTTGTTTTGATGCAGTTCAAAAGTGGCAAAACTAAATAAGGTTTTAAATACATATTTTAACTCCTGTTTGGAAAATACACCCAGCGATTTTTAGGGTAATCAATCCACTGGAGCAGACCAAAGAAATATGTGGAGTTTTGGCTTCTCAGGTGCACAGTGCAGGGAAATGATGTAGGAAGTGATATTCGCAGTAACATAGATTCAGTTAAAAAAGTATTTTTGTTGACGTGGTGAGCAGTCAAGAGACTTGCCTTGAATCCGATCATTTTTCTAGGTGTTGTTGCTGCCACGCAGAACATAGAAGTGGAACACGGATCCTGTTCATTTGCTTCATCATCATCTTTCTGTTCTAATTCTAGTCAAACTTCGGCTATGCCTGCTTTCCAGGTGCGATTAACTCGTTTGGTGTAGGTGTAACAGTTACACAATTAAAAACAACTAAACGTTACCGTTTAGCTACCATTTCCTCTAAATTTTTTTACGCTATTAAAATATTGTGAATTGCATACTTCATTGCACTGAATAAGACAGGTTAGTATGTTTATTGCGCGAGGAAATATGCCTTCTTGGTCAGTACGTTTCCGTTCTACTGTTGATATAAAATTTCCCAACAGACTCTTATTGAAGTCACATACAAAATCTAATCCAGGACATTTTGCTCTTATATGTATTTCAAGGTCTGTTCACTGAGTTGTGAAGTATGGTAAATTAGTTAGTGTCTACAGAAAAATTAAATATGATTGTATAACAAGCTCTGTTACTAGCAAAACTGTGTGGTATTATAGACAACAAGGTTTTTCTTATTGTTGTGTCTTAGCGATTGTCATAATACAGTGCTGTGGTTCCACACTGCTCTGAGTGGAATTTAGCCAGTGGGGTATACTACTAAACCTGTTCTGGGACCAAGGCATCGTCCCTGCTCGTTTGATAGTTATGCTATGCTTGTTACAGAAAATGCAACTGCGAGCTCGAGATGATTGCCGTGTTTTGTAAAAATCACAGTCATAGAATAAGCGGTCTGGTAAAATTTAAGTCTCTGTCCTTAGATATTACAGTAAACATTTGATGACCTGTTTTGTGTGATACAGAAATGACGTTATTCTCTGTTGTCATAAGGAGCTTTTTGTTTGTTAGTGCTTGTGTAAACAGTTTTTCCTCATAGATGACAACTGAAGTTTTGATGATGGTTTTAAAGACCACTGAAGAAGTTCTCACGTCTTACATCCGTTGGGCCAGATTAATACCAGGTATGCAATTAACTGATGACACCTTGCAGAATTTTATATAAAGAGGAAAACAACTAAGTATATTCAATTTTAAGTGTGTGCAGAATTATTGTGTGCTGTATATACAAGTTTACAGCATAACATGTGTTACTAGGGTATTGGTGTTTCTATTCACTGACCACTGACCACAGTTACGCCTGATTTTCCCCAAAGAATCCAGTGCATATGAAGCCTGGTTGACACCCAGTCTAGCATTACACTCCGTGTGCTTCAATATTTGCATTGCATATTGAACTTGGGCAATGTCTGTCCTAAACAACGTTCTTGGACTTTACAGGCAAACACTTCAAGCAATAGTCTATCAGGTGCCACCTTGTGTATAAATACCAAAAATTTTTGGTTGTTCAATTAGATTTTTCCAAAGATACAGAAGTTTTAAAACAACAAGTCAAAAAAATAAATGCTGGAAAAATTTGTGTCACTATTGTCAAAATTTATAGTAAATGTTCTATGTTTCTACCACTTTCAATGCAAACTTGATGAACGCATTTTTTTCACAACTGACAGTTTCTCACTTCTTGAAGGAGTATTTGTCCAAACAATTTTTGCCTCTAGTTCTTCTGCATCAAACGGCTCTCTGTGGCTGTCATACATTTTCTCTTTAAGGGAATTCCAGAAACCATGATCTAGAGAATTAAATCCCATTTTTTGCCAAATCTTTATCAGTGCTTTATTTTGCGTGGTGAAGACCATAATGTAAACTGGCTGATTCTTTTATTGTTTTTCTAGCATGAACTATGAGAGCTCATATACATCAACTTGGCTGTTCTTCAGTTGATGATTAGCTGGCATTTATCTAGCATTTAAATTTTTAACATGCAAATTTTTTATCCATAACTTAAAAACTACCAAAACTATACACTTGTAACTTTTGTAAGCAAAAGCTAATATAGCGTAATATCATGCCATGAAATTTCGACATTGTAGGGCATTTGCTTCTAATATTATTGTACTTTAAACTTTGCCACATTATTTCAGATACATTTTTGTTTCAGCTAAACTCAGTCAGAAATTATGGCAAATAAAGAACTTGCATTTTCATCTTTCTGAAATAAATTGACCTAATAGATGCTGCCCATTTTGTCGCTGTGTCCAGACGATCTGAGCTCGATCCTTTTCGGTAGACATTTGCATAAAGATCATTTATTTATTGTAGTTTTTGTAGATTCACCAATTCTCTTTTTAGGTTTTAACGACTTGTACATTCAAGATCAAATTCATCTGGTACTGAACTCTTGGACGGGTGCTACCATCCTCAGTACAGCGTATTTATCAATGCCGTATGACAATAGCATATACATCTTGAATAAACTTGTTGTTACACCGTGAGTATTGTTTATGTTTGTTTCTTGTATGCAGTTTGGCACTTGCATTTGAGCTACTTTTTATATATTTTGCTGTGCTGAGATTTTGTACATTTTGTGCTGATGTTGAGGGGGGCATTATTTGTACAAATACAACTACAGTATACATGCTCACTTACATGTACTTTTCCCTTAACATTGGTTTCTTAATCTGCGAAATTAAAAGTGCTGGATTTAAGTAACAACTAGGTTGCAGGCTCTTCCCAGACATTATACCAGCATGTTGTTTCTCTGTTAGTAATTTTTCTTTTTTCGACTAAGTTTCTCATATGCTACAGAAATGATCTGGTGAACATTTTTGGTGACCCGTCTGCAAAGGAAGTTGGAGAGTACATCGTTGATCTCACGAGGCGAATGGCGGAACTGGACTTCACCGTGGAGCATTTAGTGTGTCTGAAAGGCATTTTATTAACCAGCAACATTGGTAAGCCAGTAATTTGCTTACCTTGTTATTATCTGTATGCACATTGGTAAGCCAACAATTTGCTTACCTTATTATAAACTGTATGCGTATTGGTAAGCAAACAATTTGCTTACCTTGTTATAAACTGTATACACATTTGTAAGTCAACAATTAACTGCGTGTTTGCTGGTGGACTGTGTAAACAGACATTTCTACATACATCTGATATCTTTTCAGAAACTTGCAAATTACGGAACGTTCCTCAAGTTGAAGAACTCGAGCAGCTGTGCCTGGAGATGCTGTTGGTGGCATGCCGCGGAGACATGCTTCTCCTCAACAGGCTACTGCTACTACTACCTCACGTCTTTTATACAGCCTTCGTGGGAAGGCAGCTTCTATTGAACCTGCAGAAGAACTGGACGGGTCGACTGCCTGGTACTGCCCAGTTGCCGGCCCTCCTGGATGAAATGATCAACTCGTTTTCTTAAGCGCGACAAATAATCGTGTCTTAGACATACAAATCCCGGTGATATATTTTATTATTGATTGTTATTTAGACTTTTTTAACTGTAATTGCTGAGGTAAGTTGATATCGTGTACTTATGGATAACTATGTATGTGAGTGCGTATACGAAGTACTTTATAATTTACACTACCAAACCATTAGAACCAGTTTATAACAGATTGGGTGTAAGCATTTCCTGGGTAATGAAATACACTACCGTAACTTTGTGCTATTGTGTTTCAATACAGGTAGACTAATCAACCCTAGTCAACTCAGTCAACTAACTTTCGATCACTGCCACGTCTTTGCAACTTGTTATGTTGTGTCGCTATTGATACTATACTCTGAACGAATAGCGATAATATGAATTTTTAACTGAAACTTTTTTTAACAACATAGCTGTTTATGTTTAGCGAGCTTGGTTTTGAAGGTATGGTTGGAGTAGTTCATTATAGCAGTTTTCAGTGTATTCGGCCAGTTTGTGATTTTGTCATATGAAATGCAACAACTTTCCAGGCCTAGGCGTAGTTGCCTATTCAGTACATTGTTTATCTCATGCAAATGTGTGTTCATATTAAGCCAAGCCTATCACTGAACAGAACATCATATTTTGAAGTTCATTAAAGTTCAGCTTCGCGCTCGTGAATAAAATTACTGAAAATTCTTTTCGGTACAAAATGAGGCAGCCATTTGAACCACAAGAAAACACTTCGTAAATAAAGCTTAAAAATTTGTCTTGAAATTTTATGTCACTTACATGCTGCCTTATTAAGTACAAAGCCTGTGTCAGCAGTAACGCTGTATAAAACGTATAAATTGAAACTCCCTTGATGACCGTTGAATGCAGCCATTTTAGCGCTAAGTCAGTTGAAATAAATTAGGTAACATCGAGTAAAGTTTGGGAAAATAATCAGAGCATTTGTATCAAATTCTTCGCTAACTAAGCAAATGTATAAATTTCTTCATCTTGCCAGTAATACATTTTGGGTGAGTCAGTGGTGCACACTGGAATGGCAATACAGTGCCATTTTGCTAGCTGGCATGAATATTTCAAATTAAGAATTTTCTTTTCCAATTACATAACTCTTTCAGGCAGGTAAACATAATGCTAAGTAACATAACTTTGTATGAAAAGTTTTTGGGGATATACTTTTTAAATTGTCTTTTCTTGTTCTTTAACTTAACAAATCCACTCACATAAGTTTCAAATTCAGAAGTTTCAGATGATTATATGCATCGTGGTAATTGTTGTTCAAGTATTTTTGTGTAACAACATCTGACAAACTTGCTTTTAAAGTAATGATAAAATGAACTGATGTCTTTTGAAGCACAACATCCGGCCGACAAGCTTCTGTGGAGCTCTTGTAAACTGGTACAATGAATTTATCGTGTGCGAGTTGGTGGTGACAACTTTTTATTAGTTGTAAAATTTTAGCATTTTGACGTGGTAGCCACTTCTAGTTCTTCTATAGTAGCTGATGGTTATTGGCCATTATCCTAAAAGTACAAACGAATGCATGATATATCTATTGTATAATCTAAGACAATATTTGATTACTGTGTTTCTTTTAGTACCAACTTTACACGATAAATATTATTGTCTTTGTGTTTGTGGGCCTGCAGGTGTAATATATTCGTATCAGAGGTGGCGCGCACTTCTAAAATCTGATTTAAAAAAAAAATTATGGAAGACTGTCAAAAATTTTTTAAAAATTTTTATCCTGTAATTATTTATTTTTCGTCCCGAGTGAGTGTGAAGTGATAGCAAACTTCGTAACTGATGTGATATGTAAACGACACGCCATCAAAGATGTGCTGTCTTGCTAACGTTGCATATCTAATCGAAAATGTCGCCGTTGGCCTTTCAAGAAACCAAAGTTTTGCAAGATTTGAAGAGAGACATCACGGGCGAGCGTCTGCAAAATTATTCACTGTATTGTGATATTGTAAATATGCTTTGTAAAGTTGAGGAATGAGTGCTGTGGATTTTTGTTACGCGAGGAAATCTATTTCATGCGTGGTCACCGTCAAATCAGGGCCAGCATTCTTAGATATTTGTATGTTAAACAAAACGACAAGTCACTTGACAAGTTCGGTTTATTTTACTGTGATCACTTAAACTTAGAAAAATATAGCAAAGAAATTTGAAAGTAAACTATTTAAAAAGCATAAAGCCTAACTTCCGAGAATGCTTGGCCCTTCCTTTAAGATTTTCCATGATCCTGTTAGAATAAGTTCACAGAATAGGGGTCCATGTTATTAGTTGATTTTTTCACTTGTGAACGTTACTTTCTGGTTTTCAAATCGCGAGTCCCCAGTTACAGGTAACTTGTATCCTTTTGTATGTCTCTTTTATATTGATATGTGTTGGTACTAGTATGTAATTAATCCGTTCTTATTCAGTTTGTTGATCTGTGTAGTAGAAACTCTACCTCACAATATTAAAATAGAATCTACCTCAACATATTTTGTCTATACGAAGTTAAGATTTTTCACATTTCGTAGATTTTTTACTTTGTACTATATAAACTGATCTTACTATTGCCTCGTAGTTGTTTTCGTAATGGATGAGTTTGACCATGGTAGGCGTAGTGGCAGTTGTCAAAGACTTTTTACTGATTTTTACTGTGATTTTATCGATGTTTCTATTGTGTTCCATTTAAGCAAGTAGTTGTTCTTACGACAGTTTAACTATTGAGCGGTGTTAGTGTCGTCATTGCTATTGCGGTAGTGCTCTATTTGTTACTGTGTAGCTTTGCGTTAGAAAATACGCAAACAAAAATGTTCGCGTAACGGACGAATTCTTGTCAGAGTAAATGGTTTTGGGGAAAGCGCACTCTATCCTCATCGTGCATACCTGTGATTGCAACATCAAGCAGCCTAGATTGGAGATTGGCGCCACCTGTAGCTAGTAAATGTAGTTTCTTAAAAAGATGCTTATAATATTATGCGTCGTTTGTGTGTTAACACTAAGTGTATTATCGTATGGTGCCTTGCACTAGAAGCAGTGGCACGTAAATATATACGTTATAATTATTGCTTATTATATAAAATCTTAGCAGGTACAACCTGCATTATTTTAACTATACAAAATTTGGAGAGTGGCAGTCACATCTTGACCCTGTTGGACAATGGTCACATAGCTGTCACTGTCATAGCTCACAGTTGTTGTCTTATATCGATTGCCATCTCTTTCTCAAAGATGGATGAGGAGCTTTCGTTACTATTCTTACTTTAGTACCGTGTCTTATTATCATTGAACATCAAATTAGTGGATGCTCATTAACTCCCTTTTGTTTTACACAGTGTTGCAGGGTGATACCTATTTGGTCTCCTCTGTTTTACAATGAACTTAACGAAGTTTTGATGCTAAGATGCACTTACTGTTGGAAATAACAAAATTGAATTTATGCAGGGCTCATTATAATAGTGTTATTAAGGAATTAAAATGCACATGCTTATTCAAATATTTGCAGTTTTCAAGTGCTGAATGTGTAAAAAGTTCCATTATAGTGGATTTAAATTTTTATGGAGTTTGGCTGCTTTTCAAAAGAAGCAGTCTGCATAACTTCTCTTCAAATTATGACCATGCAGTGTGAGCCTGTGTCCATTGTTCAAAGGGTTAAACCACTGTATAACTAGTCTTTCTTTAGCGTGCTGCTCGGGTTAACTTGTAAAAGAGCAGCACTTAAAAAATAATTAGCTAATTATGCAATTTCAATTCTCGCAATCTTTGGCGGTATTGCAGATAACTTCGTTTAGCTTTTCAAGAAAATGCTACGGTTATGCAATTATAAAGTCTTAAAAAAATTGGAGATAATATTATGAGCAGGCTCTGTGTTTATGATTGACAGTCTTTTTTGTTGGTAGAATAGTTTGCCTTCTGACTTGAATTAGCGTGTTATGCAACAAAGCAAACGATTCTTTAATGTATCCAGCACATTCATTAAGGTGCAGTGAATTTATCAGGTTGGGGTTATGTTGCTGCTAATTGTTGTTGTTATTCATTATCATATTGAAACATGCTTCTGTAACTTTTGGCAATATATTTTTCCTGAATACAGTCTGTTTGCTGGTTAAGTACTGCTTGAATGTTATTATTTGAGTCAAACTTCAAATTTGTAAGTAAATTATGAGCATCAACAGGTCCAGATGTACATGTACTCGTTCCCGCTTTCTGTAAAAAAATAATATACATTGAAGATTTTCTTTGTGGAAAGATTTTAAATAAATAGTCTAACTGAAATGCAGCAGATGTATGATATTATCATATACATATTTATGATGGCACAAGTTATGTTTTCTCACCACAAGGAACTACTACCGAAATTTGAGCAATGGTTTATATTGATATGTAGTAATAATTTTTTCATTCTTAGAAAGAGAAGCTATCTAATGTGGTATTATTTGACGCTTAGAGAATTGCGAAGCATACACGTGACATGCACAGTTGGTTAATGGAAAACTGAGTTTAAAGGCCAAGCAAACAGGCGGGAAACTTCTCACAGTCTAATAACAACTATTAATTCACCAAACACCTTGTACAATGAGTCGCCAGCAATAAAACGTATTTTTAATAATGATTTAAAGCTACGTGTTTTGTCAGTTTTTTATCTGTACCTGCACAGACTCATTAATTAATTATAATCTTGATGTCAAAATTATGATATTACAAACAAACCCACAATTAATTAATTAAATTAATAAAGGCAAGAAATATGAAAAGGTGGGAATTTAGATTTTCCTTCGCTTGAGAGGTGGTAGATGCAGGAAACTGGCAGGATGCTGGTTGGGTTGCAACCTGGATTTGAACCTGTAACCTCCTGCCTACATTATAGACACCTTGATCTGAACTGATATGGACACCGGGAAATCCTAAATATGGTTGGCCAGCTACATGGGACAATCCATGGACTGTTTTGTCCACTAAGAAATACGATGGGCTAGTGGTTAAGCAGTATGTCTCATTTTTATTATTATTGTGAATTTCAATTTTTGTCACAATTTTTTGTGCTCGAATTACATTGCACTCCATTATTGTTCAATAAGTTGCAAAGATTATTACTATGAAAAATTTGTAGCTATAAAATTCCTCGCTTGGAATTTTACATACCGCTGTTGATATGGTAAATAAAATCAGTCTACTTGATGGTGCGCTTAAAATTTCTCAAAGCGTGTTTTAACAAATATGGCGGCGCCTGTGGACGTTTTCATTGTTTTTGTTTTTAAAAGTTTATCTAACGTTTGTATCATGAAAGTTTTGACGTCACTTGTACCGTTATTTTTACTTTTAGCTAAGATCGGTATGTATAGGATTATCGCAGATCCGCAGGGCGAAGCCTATAAGTAGACTTTTTTGTCCATATTTGTCTCTTTGTTGAACCTCTGTTAATCGTTTTATCACACGTTTTCTCTCTCGCGTTTTACATTTATGTTTTCTCTTTGAAGTAGTCGCTTAAGTGGAATTGCTACCTAGCGGTAGTTGTCGTGGTATGGTGAGAAGCAAGGTCAGTGGTGGTATGGCGAAAGTGTATGAGCACTATGGCTTCAATTGTGCCAGCATTCCCCTCTGTCATATTGGTTACATCATACTTGTGACGTAGGCATTACTACTTAACTGTTAGCCTGCCCAATCTGGGCTTCCCTGTTGTAAGGCAGATGTAACATTACCACCTCTACCAACATAACAACCATAACCATGAAAAGAAAAGTATTAAATTGTTCATTAAAACCACGTAAAACATAAAAACTCGTACACTTGCCATTTTAACAATGCACTATCTGCTGTGTCCTTCATGATTACAGACAAAGAAATCTTACAGCCACAAAGAAAGAACACCAATATAACACTAAAAATAGCCCCTCCAGAGTCCAGATTCTACAGTGAGGACAGTGACTAAAAGTAAAATATAAATATTTAAGAAACAAAAATATTATAAAGTGATAAATTTTCAGAGCGATAAATGATTGGAATTCCCTCACCAGGCTGATAAGGAGCACCACATCAGCAGATCAATTCAAGGAAAAACTAGACAAGTATTGTGAAGAACATCCGTTCCAGCCTAAGTGGACTCTAAACGTTTTTTAAAATCTACCTCTTCTGCAACACCATTTTAATTTATCGTAACCCAACACATCAGACTCTTTTATAAAGTCACTTATAGGAAATACCAGAACTACAGAGACTTAGACAAAATAAACTATTTTTTTGGAAAACAGTAAAGAAGTTTCATGGCAGTGCAATACAGTGCAACACATAATCTTTACACATTAGCATATGTGCCATTTTCCCCTCTTGGTTCCTTGTCACTGAGTTTGCTTTAATTTGCTGACACCACTGCAGATAGAGGGAGGTTAGGATGGGATCTATGATCTTTGCTACCATTGCTTATCATATAGCGTGCCAAATTGATGGGCTGGGAGTTTGCTCCAATGGCTTGTAGCTCCGAGTAAAAATATGTCCTGCTGCTTGTCCATTTACCGTGAATGCGTTGCTTGACTAGTAGTCTATATAAATGCCTTCTAGTTTGTTGTTGTGGTGGTGGCTGATATTCTGTAACATATATATGTTTTGTCAATACCATGTAGAATTTTGATTGTTTGTATCATGTCTTGTCTCAAGCACAATGCAATATACTTTGCAGTACGGTAATTTTACTTGATATAAAAGTGAATTGTTTGCATTACGCAAACCTAGAGCTAATCTCAGCAAACTGAAAGCTAGTCTTAAATATATTAAAACTTTAGCTTAGATGCTAAAATTAACTGTTAATCCTGTCCAATTGCAACTATTTTTATTTTTGTTGGTTGTATGTGAGAAAACATGAAGCGTGTTAACAGAACTTGGACTTTTAATGAAATCTAATTTTTTTAATTGTAAATTTTTTCATTAATTGTCATCATTCTTGTCATTATAAATTTAATTTATTTTACAGTGAGTGTTTATTTGCTGTGAGATCACCAAGGCTGTTTTTTTTATTTTCAGATATCTGTGTAAGCTCCCTGATTGCTAATGTACAAGTGGGCATTGTCGACAACAAGTTCGTTCGTAGTACGTATTTTGAGATAGTTTCACCTAGAGAATTAAAGTATGTTTATACAATAATGCCAGCCATCGATTTTGGAGGAGTTTTTGTAAGTATAAAAGATTGAATCTGTTACTGTCTTATGATTACTTTTTTTTGTACAACAGGACCTGTGCTGTCACCATGGTATGAGTTTAGTATAACAAACTTATGCAGAATTATGGTAATGCAATGTTATCAGGCTTGTGGAATGTGTTGTGCATTACTGTGTATCTAGCTGCATACAAACAGTCTAAGAGGAGTAGCTGTAGAATAAAAAAGCAGTAACCAGTGATTTTACTGAAACGAAAATTTCACTTCGGTTTGCCGATAATTGCACTTTCGGTTGAGGTTTCGCTTCCATCGAAAATTATTAAATTTCGTACCTGAAACTTTCGGTATCATTTTCCTGTTTGTTTTGGTAACATTTATCCAGCTTACCTTTTTCTCCTAGATGTTAAAAATTGCTGAAAAATTTTGGTTAAAATTGTTCAAATAAAGTGTAAATATCGTTTCTTTAACACTTTTTATATCATTTGTTACATGCTTTTTACTGCAACGCGACATATCTTCAGTGCTGACGACTGTGAAGCTTTAAGGTCTCCAGGCACTAACAACTGAATTATCAAAGTGTAATTTGAATAAAACCAAGTTTAATTTTATAATTTATGAAGCATAGGCAACAAAATACTTACAAAATAAAATTTGTCATTTTTTTGAAGCTTCATGATCTTTAACCATGATTGTTGTTCTATTTTTTTGATTAGATTTTTTGCCTAGCTACTTCAATCAAGCTTGTATCAGAGTGAACATAAGCATATGCACAAGAACAAAGCATTTATTTATTTCAGAATTTTTTTCATAATAGTTGGTTTTGCAAAAACGATTTCGGTTTGGTTTCGGTTTGTTATTTCAGTTTCGGTAACATTCCTGGCAATAACACGTGTCTGATAAATGGGTTTATTGAAAACAATATAATATAGCACCTTAAATTAAGATGGTGCATCTCTTAAAAGAATTCACTTTAACTGTAGCCTGTTAGGTGAAAATCTTAATAAACACATTTTTCTTTTGTTTAGAAAAAGAATCACCTTAACACCAGGCTAGTTCTAGCATCTCCGCAGCATGGATGTAGTCCACCAGATAACTCTCATTTAATCGATGAATCCGTCGTACTCGTAGAAAGAGGGTAAGTGACATAAAATGAGTTTATCACAATCTACTGGCAGCTAATAGGTGTAGATGACCAATTGTTGTTGTTAAAAATTTTCTAATTGCTACAACTCACTTGCCCCAGATAACAGCAGCAGCTTACAGATTACAATAAAAAAAGCTTTGCAAGCTCAGTCATTAAATGCAGTGATTCTCAACCTTTTTTTGTTAAGTAGCTACCCTCAGAGTTATCAGACCATCTGCCACTATCTTGTCACAGAATTTATGCAATACATAGAATAAACTCAAGATAGAAAAATATTATTATATTAAGACTTATTAAATGCACAATGGATTTCATGTGGTTTTTAATGATTTTATTCAGAAGTTAAAGCAGCATCATAAAGTTTCATGTTTATGTAAACAAAAAGGAGCATTTACAAGACAATATGACAGTAACTAGACCTTTACAACTGCACGTATCAACTGATGCAAGTTAACTGACTACAATCATCAACCGCCTAACACTTAAAATTGAATTGCAGTTTAACGAAGAGTAAATTCCATATAAACATACACACATGGAAAATAAATCGCACTACAGACAAAACATGATCAATATGCCTATACATAGATACACAAAAAGATATAGCACTCTTTCGCTAGTCAACATTCCACCTATGTAAACTGTTCTGCTAACCCCTGGGTTCACGAATCCCAGGTTGACAAACCCTGATTTAATGTTTTTGTGCTGCCATCTGTTGAGTGAAGCAGATAATTAATGATTTGTTTGTAGAATTTTTTATGTTGCTGTTAATTAAGTGGCAGCTTCTGCTTATGATTTAAATTTCAGTACAATAGCTGTAATATTGTTTAATTGCTGACGTTACCAGAATTTTAGCCAGTTAATTTTAAACAAATGAAATACTTAGAACATAACTTAGAACATAACTTTTATTGTGATCATATTTTACTACTTTTTTCTAATTTTTAAATAAACAAACTAGTTTTTTGCTTATTTGAGCCAGTGGAGTGGTTTTGAGAATATGAAACCCAACGTTTTAAACACGAAAACACGAAACTTGCAATAATTACTGTGATCAGGCTTATTTTACAGGGAATGCTCATTTCTCAGCAAAACCATCATGGCCGAGACGTACGGCGCATTGGCAATAATAGTCATGGATAACGACCTTTCGACTGATGGAATAACTTTTAATATGGTTGGAGACGGAACGGGAAGAGAAACAAACATTCCAGCCTTTTTCCTTGCCGGGAAAGACGGGTAACTTTGCATTTGCCTAGTCATATTTTTCACACAAAAGGTTGTTTTTATAGTAGGTATTTATACAAGCACGCTGTTCCAGATATCATGATTTATAGTGATACAAGTTTAAGTTTTGCTTTATGTGCTTGATAGACTAGGCCTATTTTTAGCAGTGATCGTGGCTTTTTTAATTTTAACTGTTTCTGTGTGGCAACAATTATTAAAGCCAAAGTGGCAGTGTGTCATTATAATTTTTAAGTATCAAAATTTACAGTAACTGCTCTCTCCTATTATATTGAACTTATTTACAAGGTCTGCATCCGATCCTTCTTCTGTTTGTAATACCCAGTTGCAAAATTAAATCTTATTTTCTATTATCCATTAATTTGTACCATCACTCATAACATTAAAACTAAAGAATATGACAAAATGCACGTAAATGTCGCTATTGTTGTACGAAAGATATGGCAGCTATGTCCTTTCCAAACAAATTGTTAGAATACCACAAACTTCTTCATATTGCCCTGTAAGTTTGAACGAAATTTAACACGTACAGTCAAACCTTGTTATAACACCAGGTCTGGAACACCACTGAATGTGAGTGTTACAGCAGGGTTGGCGGTAAGGCGAGGTTCACCAATATTGACAATTAATACATCGTAGAACTTTAATTTAGCTTCTCGGTTAATCTTAATATGCAGCAAATAGTATTTTTATATTACTGCAACTGTAGCATTACAATTGCTGAACCACTGCTAATGACTTGTAAAACGTAAATCATTATTAATGTGACCGCTCTTAAAATGCTGACCAATGGCCACTTCAGACATGCATATCTCTGCCTACTGGACTATTATGAATTCACCTATCGGAGTAACCGTAATGTTCTTGACCTTGATGATACAGCGGTAAAAACAGCTTGCATGCTATGGCACGATTTATAACAGGGTTAATTTCTTTATATAAAATAGTCGTTTGGCACAGCAAATGTGTTGGCGGATGGCGGTATTCCCTACATTTAATACATTATGGAAATCGGGACAGAGCAGGGCAAAAGTTGGCCTTATAACATGGCTGGGGTTATAACGGGGGGGGGGGGGTATAACAAGGTTTTGACTGTACCATTTTCAGTGCTTTTAAAAAAGCCTTAATTTTCTGGGAGTGTCACAGCATAAGTTTTTGTTATTAAGGCATTTCTAAATTTCATCAAATGTAGGGCAGGCAGTCTTTGGCAGATCAATGCTAGTGCTTGGTAACTGATGTGGGTTCAAAGCCAAGGTACAGCGTTGTCCTTTTATCAACTAATTTTTTTCGTCTGAAGACTGTGTATCGAAACAGTCAATTTTCTTCTCACTTTTTTATTAATTGTTTTAGTTCCTGTTAGGTAATAATTACCGTGTGTTAGCCTGTAACTTCTAAATTGCACGTACATGTTGTTTACCTATTTCGTCTAGGCATAAAATACAAGAAGTTTTATCGAAGCAGGCATCCCCTGTAGCCATCATCAACATTCCCATCAATGTCACTGCTATTCCGGAATATCTCATGCAGCAGCCACCTTGGCGACTTTGGTAGCAAAGGCTTTAAAGTTGAAGAATTCTCGTGCAATAACTTTACACTATTCTCGTGCACTAACTAATTTACACACAGTGCCTTGTACATTTCTATGCACTGTTTTTAGGATATGGAATATAGGTAGTTCGGATACGTTTTGTCGATTTTAATGTGGTATTTATACGACCTAGTTCTGAGATAGATTACAAACATAAATATTAACAAAATGAAGTGTGACTGATATGAATTACTCGGTTTTCATTTCGTTTATCATTTGATGGTTTTTGGATGCATAGACATTTTAATTTAATTGTTTTGTATTAAGAATAGGCTCAAGTAGCAGTTCACATTGGTTTCCTAACATCAATTTTGTCACGTTATTGTTTAAAGTATGTGATATTGTATGGTGATTGAATTTGTGGTTCTCTATGTACTTCAAAAGAAGGGCAATAAAAATCTGTGATACTAAGCTCTGAATTCTGAGTTATCTAAGTTTTAAAGGAAGACAGGATGATTTTTCATATACTGTCTTGTTTTCATGTATGGTAAAATGTATACATTTTAACAGCAATAATACAGCAAAAGTGTTTCTGATAATTGAATAATAGATTAAAAACTATTGATGACATCACAAACTAACATCATTTTTAATATCAGAGACATTCCATGAGCGTATTGCACGTGTTTGCAAAAGCGAAAATTGAAGTACAGTGCTACTGTAAGAGATTCAGTGAGTTGTGCAAAAACTCGACAAGTTTTAAGATAAAAATTCAAATTTACCGCTGTACTCATGCATAACCTGTCGAACGTTTGCAGTTCGTCACAAACTAACACATCTGAACTGAGAAGTACAGCACCTGTTTTTTTTGTGCAGCGCTTTCCGAAATGCACGCACTAGTGCCCATTTAACCTATGAATGGCGAAATGCATGTAACAGCGAAAAACTACTGGTGCAAACGCGAAATTACGTTTGTGTGGTAATAATTCTTTCCCATGTAAGGCATTCTTTAAAAAATAGTATGTTTCCTTTCAATATTTTAAAGAATAAATTGTTTAGACTTACAGTTTAACATTTTGTCCGGTTTTACTTTAATCAAAATTACGATTAACTCTCTCACTTGATAAGCAGAAAATATTAAACATCTGCATCTGGTAGGTAATATTTGACTGGCTAATTTATTGTGTAAATATCATTTTGAAGCAATAATGTCTCATAATGAAGGCAATTGTTTCCTAACTGTTTTCACACACCTACGATGGTGTGAGCAGCTGCTAGTGGAACAAAGTGCATGTAATTCAAAACTGAGTTCAGGTTTCCGTTTGCCGGCCGCACTTTCTTTAAAGACAACCTTCATCAAAGACGTGATCTGTCATCATTTACCGCATTTCCGCAACACTTTCTTACTGTGCCTTCTTTTGAACTGAAAAGTAGCTAATGTTTCCATGGCTTCTAATTGCACACAGGCTTTGCTTCTGCAGATGAAGCAGTTTTTTGATTTTGTTCCATAACAAGATTAAGCTTTGACTCTCAGAAAAGTGCTGCAATGGAAATAATAAATTGCATACATGTTGTCTACTTTTACTTTGAGTACAAGAATTATACAAAAATTAAAATAAATTTAAATGTTTTATCAAAATATTTTATTACCATAACTTTAATCAGGAAGTATCATCTTGTATTACTTTTAACTGGTATCATAGAGATCCATAATATTGTCAATATGAATAAAAAATTTCCTTATTGCCTTAATAGGCCTACTCTCTTAATTAAAATAGCACTAGCGATCTCATAAATTAAAAAGAATACACAAGCGTCACAGCAGCTCTCATTTTTAGACATAGTAAATATTCAAATAATTTCACTATTATTTTATGAATGTGTAAAGTATGCAATTTTATTTTATGTTCACTGAGCATCAGGATGTATGACTGTATTGTATCGGGCTTACTGGTTTTTTTGGTACTAAGTTCTGAATAATATCCCCTAGTTCATAAATTCACAAGCAGTTTTTATGATACTACAAAGATATTTATTGGTTTGCATCATTCTGGATTAGCTGAAGACAACAGTTATGTGTAAATAAAATTATACTAGTAGATACAAGTGTCAAAAACCCACTAGACATACCCACAGTTAAATAACATTGGAAGCATGCCAGTCACCGAGTGAGTGAGTATGTGTATTATACCGCATTTGGGACAGAGGCTTTGGATGTTACGAGCTTAGAAATTTGCAATGATTGAGGCAAAATTCGCTGAAGGATAAAGAATTTCCTAACGTCAAGATTTGGGCTTAAGATTCATATACTGCAATATCAGCTACTATTTGTCTCCTCTGCCAAAGGAGTGCATGGAGAATAAAACATCAATCAGGACTTATTCCCAGTGACTTAATACTGAAACACATATTTCAACAAGTCTATTTATGTTCATCTCTTATTGTCCCCCAGGAAAGGATTGTAAAAAGTTCTAGCATTTGTGTAAAAGCCATTGCTATGGTAAATTAGACAAAAATATAACAGGCCGCTGCAAAATTGATATTTCATTAAATTGTAAATGAATACAAATTAAACCTGTTCTAAAATAAGCATATATTAAAGTACATGTATGAATAGTATAATATAAACAGTATGTATTATTAAAGAGCACCAGCCTATCATACTTTTTCTTTTTGTTTTCAATAGATGGTGCAACATACTTTGCATTATAAATTTGCAAAACACAAAAACCATTATTGAAAAATGCTTTTTTATTTTTCCATTAATGATATCTTAAAATTTCACATTTATATATCTTGTTTGTATGAAGTTTTCCATAATTCTCTTAATTTTACTGTTATCCCGCCAAAAGCGATTTTATACTTTTCAATGCCACTAAAACAATTGGTAAAAACTTATATGTAGTTAAGAGAATGTGATGGTGATATCAAAAGGAAAATGCTGATTGTCCTTAAGGGATTGACGGAATAACTGAGCATGTTGCCACTTGCACTCCCCATTACCGCCACTTAACCTTGCCGTTACCGTAAGTTCGGTGCATCCGCGAAATTCTGTATACACTTCCTCATTTTTTCCAAAGCCAACCACACACTGCTCACTGGTGCACATTTGGGTAATGACCTGTCCAGTGTCGCAAGTAAATAGGCCCATTGGTTTAACTGTTACTTTATCTATATATAGGCCCGAGTCTTTGAAATCAAATTTCCAACTAATTTTGGCTTCGTCACTTCCTTCAGTTCTTGCCAGGTAAACCATCTGCCAATCATGCTCAACCTTGCGCACAATGTTTTTACACTCAAAAAGATGGGATCTCCAGTGCTTGATGACACTGTCGTCCTCGGAATCCCGGACATATTGATCAAGAACTGCAGAGTACTTCAACGAGAAAATTTTTCTTTGCTTTTCTTGCTCTGTAAGGGAGAAGGCATAAGGCTCATGTGCTTGGTCTCCAGCTTCCCTTCTAGACCTTCTCCAAGCAAGTGCACCCGATATTCTACCACCAAATTCTCCGTCCTTTGCAGTCTGAGGTGATAAAAACTCCACGAGTTCTCCAACTTTGCGAGTTTCGAATGTTTTATGCTGCTCCTGGTTGAACGATGTTTGCAAGGATTTGGTCATGGCAGTTGTAATGTTAAGCAGCCACGATTCTCGAACTTCCTTCCGTCGCTCCAACACCTTAGCGTGATTACTGGAATATCGCCATGTCACATCTTGTACTTCGTCTTTTGAAAAAGCAATGACATAACTAAGCCGCTTTTTCCATCCGGATTCATACAGCAACGGGGTGTCACATTTATTCTCACAAGGGTCACAATGAAGCCATCGTTTTTGACCTAAAGAAAAGACTTCTGTCCAGACGTGATCCGACCAGTCGATCACTAAGCGCGCATCGTAACCTAGACAACGGCACAGTAAAGTAAAACAGTTTCCCCATTCTCCGCACCGTCCTGATCTCGTTTCTAATAACTTCTTTGGGTGAGTGTAACGAGGAAAGCGTTCATTTCTTCCACAAATGACGCAGCTATAAGACTCCACCCTATCAGCTCCCCAGAAAAGATCGTCAGAAGTAGGAACTGCCATGCCAGCACCAGTGGTTTCACTACCACAACTGTGACAGGACGGTTTGTCCATCCAAGTAAAGAATTGTTCCTTGAACCATGCAAGGAGTTCGATAAGGAGACAGTCACGAATAGTCAGCCTTTTATTTTGCCCACTAGAATAAGCAACTGTTAGGGAATCTTTGGCATTCTTTAATAAAGTAGCAGTAGGCATTAGGTCCCTTGCACACTTCTGCAATTCAGTATCTTCGTACAGTAACACCTGATTTTTAAATGATGACAATTTTCTACTAAAGTGTCGCTCTCTTGATGCTGTGCCATTTTGCAAAGCAGAATTTGATGCCAACTTGCTAGTTTCAGAGCTGAGAGGAGCTGCAGCTGCTGCTTGTTCATCAAGATTCAATCTAGACTGATTTTTTGATTCTACGGCGAGTCGTTGAGCAGTGATTTCGTCACAAATTTTTCGAAGAATCTCCAGGTCTGCACCATCCGGTAATTTAAGGCAATCGTCATTTTCTTCAAAGCCCATTTCAAAGAGACACTCCATTGCTCCAAAAACAGGCAGTAATTTATTCTGAACAATGTCGTTTTCTGAAAATAAATTTAAATATATGTGAACTTTCTTTTTTGATGCATCTGCTGAGAAATTTGTGGTGACAAAGGAATTATAAAACCTCAGTTGTTGAGACAATGTAATGAAAAACAAACACTGTTTTTTGGAAAAACATTAGGCCTGCTGATAAACCAATTGACCAATCACAATTTTTATTATTTTGGGTTTTGGTAACTAACATTTAGACCACTATTTGGTAAAACAACGAACACAGACAATGCATGTTTGTAGCTGCACATGCCAAAAATTTGAAACTGATTAAATGCATTCACTTGTAAAAACTACAGAAAACCAAAAGCTGTTGCTTTTGAAAAACACAAGGAAAACCGAGGAATGAATGAGAATAACTTTCTCAAATGATTGTCTTTTCTGTGCCAAAATTATGCTAAAAATTAGTAAATGTGTAATCAAAAGGTGTAGACCTGAATTGTTTTCCTTAGTAGATATGCAGACATAGTATTAATAAAGCACTTCTATACAACTTTAATAAATTTAAATAAATTTGTAAAACTACTGTTAGGTAATTACAGTCTACAGAACTAGTTGAATGCACTCTACCAAGACGTATTGTTCTGAATTTCACGACGTCGGGCTTCTGCAAAATATTGTTAGCAAGTTTCAGCAAAATTTCTGATGCTGACAAAAATTCTTCTTGCGAATTATTTATTAATCGAAGAACTGATTCTGATATGTTTGAGTTGTTCATTTTCTCTTGTTGCATGGACGTTGCCATTACAGTTTCTGGTAGTCGCCACCTTTTGGGCATTTTTGTAATTTTAATTTCTATTACAGCCGAAGCGCACAACCTCAGTTTAAATCATAATATGCAATATTTGTTTAAAGCACAGGAAAACACCCTTCATAGTTAAAGCTTAAAAAATTCGCCCTGAAATTTTATATTTGCATGCTATGTTTTTGCATACAGGGCTTTCGTTAACAGTAAGTTGTATATCATTTGCAAATTTAAACTCCCTTGTTAGCCGTTAGATGCAACCATTTTGACGGCAAGTTGATTGAAACAAGTTTAGATAACATCGTATGAAGTTTGAAAAAATTATCACAGCATTCGTAGCACACTTTTCACCAGTTAGGCGAAGCCATAAATTACTTTATCCTCTCAATAAAATCAATAACCATTATGTTTCTTTTTGGTGAACAAGTGGTGTACACTGGGATGGCGATGCAGTGCTGTTTTACCAAGTGGGCGAACATTTTAAATTATTAAAAATTTTCTTTTCCAATAACGTGAGTCTTTCAAGCAGCTAAGCGTGATGCTGAGTAATATAAATTTGTATAGAAAGTTTTGAGACATATTGTAATATTCCCTTTTATTTCTTTCCCCTTAACTTTTTGGAATAATTTTCTTCCATAATCGTAACAATGACACTGAAATCTACAGAAAATTTTGACAAAATAAAGAATAGCTCATTTGCTTTGAAGTCTTGAAATCTTGAACAATGTACCTCTAAGTCTTTAAAGACACAATAGAAGTTTAGATTGCATGCGATTCGTTATGAGGAAAACAACTCACTAGTTGATGATGGCATTGGAGTTTTGATTAGAGGTGGACAAGAGAAATCAAACATGGTGCAGGTAGCTGCAGCACTTCGTTGAACTTATTCGATGCCTTTGATGTCAGTGGTTGTATGAAGGTTCCAGGTTGCAATACTGTATTCTAGTTTCAGTCTGTGCAAGGCTTGATATGCTCTTTCTTTAACTTAATGACATGGGTGGAGCATTCTGCGAATAATGTTGAGTGTCCTAGTTGAACGAGTGGCAATTTCCTGACAGAGTTCACTCTAACGAACATTTGTGATGGCAATGCCCAAGTATGGATGTGAAGAAACAGAGGATTTTGTCACCGATGCCATAAGGAAAGTAAGTAGGGTTTTTTCTTTTCAGTAATGGCCCTACCCTTCATTTATCAATATTAAAGTTCATAAGTCAATTTCCCCTCATACTTATAGCTGTGAGGGATCGTTTTGTTGAATGTGTAGTTATCTTGAATACTCCATACAGCTCTACAAATAATTGAGTCATTGGCAAATCGTCAGGTGTTTGAAAATCACAGAAATCCTTTATATAGAGGAGGAGTAAATTAGGTCCTAGGACGTAACCTCCTGATGTAACATTTATGGATCTGGAATGAATACCATTGACGGAGACCATTTATCTCAAAGAGAGAAATGATTTGACCCAGGGTATCATATGAGTCCTCTTGTTTGTACAGTTAAATTTAATATATACTGTACTGTCCTAATTCAGTAATTAGAAATACCAACCACTTTTCAATCATTTCGCCTAGGTAAAGTGAGTGGTATTGTCAGAAACTGAATAATGTATTATTTTAAGGTTACGGATGATGTAATGTGAAGTGGTAATGTGTTGTATATTTGAAATTTGAATTTTTATCTTAAAACTTGCCTAGTTTTAGTACAACACACAGAATATCTTACAGTAGCACTGTAATTCAATTTTCGCTTTCGCAAACACGTACAACACGCTCGTGGAATGTTTTTGATATTGAAAATTATGTTAGTTTGTGATGTCGTCAACGGGCTCGCTCGCCATTAATTAATATTTTAATATAAAAAAATTCTTTAATTATCAGAAACCCTTTTGCAATATTAACTGTGTTAAAATGTATGCTTTTTATCGGTCCTGAAAATGGAGTATTATGGTAAATCATATACCTGTCTTCTTTTAAATAAATGGCTTTAGACTAATCTTACTGTATTCGATATTTCAACGATATTCAACGATATTTCCGAGTATGTAAGACGTACTTTTGAAAAACGTCTTCATTAATAAAAAGTATTTTTCAAATTATAATTAACGGCTTCATTACTAATAGACGCATTTAATTAAATAATATTTGATTATAATAAATTTATGAAACTAAAACACTGGTAGGTCCCATATCCTTATTTTTCATTCTTTGTTGATCATTTTGGCGTATGATGTTTGGTGATTAATGTATTCTGACAAGTAAAAACCAGTAAACAAACAAGTGACAATTATTGCTACAAAACATTATTGCTCAACAACATAATATTGTGCGTGTTAAAAAAAGCGGCAAATACAATAAATACTACATAGACGATACTAACTGGTTTCTCACACTACTCCACAATCGAGCCTAACAAAGTATCAACTTTTTATAATCAACATCTTTTTTTGTGTTTGGTTTGAGGCAACTGGCAAGTGTCCTTCAGATTTTGGTGAATTTTTTCCAGATACACGCGCACACGCACACACATACGCACACGTATGCGCACGCACACGCACACGCACGCGCGCGCACACACATACACCCACACACATCCCACCCTCATGCATTACGAAAGGCATCACGTAGTACTTTGAGCTTGACCTGACCTTGACCTGACCTTTGTGATTTGATGTGTAAAATGCAACAAAAATATTTCTCTTCTGACTGAAAATAGCTAGGCCGCACTTGGTGTACCTCAGGCCAAAGAAAAAATAGAAAAATGCAAAAATACTAAGAGAGGATAAGTGAAGTCTTGAAAAACTGTGTGAAGAAAACGTGTTTTATCTTCGACAAGTTTTTTCGCCACAAGGTTTTTCCGAGATTCACATATTTTGTGTGAAATGGAGCTTGATACAACTCCGACTAAAAACTAATAATAAGAACAACAAGTGCCACTAATTTTAAGTAACAGTCAATTTTTACTTTTACAAGTTAAAGCACAAGAACACCCTTTACTTACATAAAGCTATAAATATTCTTGAAATATTGTGTCACATACATACTGCTTTATTTCGCACGGAGCCTGTATTAGCCGCAACGCTACATAAAATTGTAACTTTAAACTCCCGCGATGACCGTTAATGGTAGGTCGTTGGAAAAAAGTTTAGATATAAATATTGCGCAAAGTTTAAAAAATAATAATAATGAAAAAGAACAATTGTTGTGCATACTTTAATAACCAAGAAAAAAGTATAAATTAGTTTGTCTTGTTAATAAGATTAATAATATGTTTTTTGGTGAGTCAGTGATGCAAGCTGGGAAGGTGGGTCGGTGCCGTTTTACCAGCTGGCACGAACATTTCAAATTACTAAGAATTTTCTTTTCAAGTTACATAAGTCTTCCAAGCAGGTAAATGTAATACAAAGTAATATAATTTTGTTTGGAAAGTTTTTGGGACATACATTAAAATTGCCTTTTCTTCCCCTTTAAAGTATGCCGCGTAACACAGGTTGAAAGCGCGTTACCTGTAGCTGATGTGACATAAAGAATCGCGGATGACTATGGATTTATCGATGTCAAATGAACTGATTATTAAAATTTAGCGGGCGGATCGATACCTGTATATTCTACTAATTAAACCGCGTGATGAGATTAGTGAAATCACAGCAGGTAGACACGAGATTAAGAACCCGCCTCATTGGTCGGTTTGGGCATACACACAGCTAAGCAGGTAAGTAATCAGCTGATGAGGTTTTTCCGGCACTCTGCACGACATCACAATAAACACCTGTGTCTGATGATTAAACATTTATTTTGAATTAAGCCTATGAATAAGTTTAGATTTGTGCCATACGCAGACGTGTTTGCAATAGTTTTCGTTATTTACGACACTTTTTTCTCAGAAGCGATTGGCCATGTTCTTTTTACGCCCTAGTAAAGGCTACGAGTGGCAAAGAAGGCTACAAAATCTAATGACTATAAAAAAGCCAGATATAGTAAAGTATGTTGATAAATCATTTGGCGAGAATAACATTTCTGCGGAGAATAATTTTACTAATGAGAATCCGGATAAAAAACGTTAAACTGATGATGGCTGTTGTTGGACACAAACGACGAAATGAACTTACAATTTGTTGAATTTCGAAACCAAACATGCGCGAAAAAAGAAAATGTGAAAAAGTCATGAGATTTGAACTAAGAACCTGACACTTATGATGGCAAACATCATGATCACTATCATGTTCTGGTTCATATGCACGGTTTTGTTGTGTTTTGTTTAAAAAAAGTAGTTATAACATCTAATCACCCAGAAGCAGTTTCCCAGAAACAGACTCCGAGTGACTTAACTTTAGTCACAGAGCAAACACCATGGCCGTTCTAGTCTTTATGCGCTTTAATAAAATGCACGTAAAAATAACAGTTAAATTCGCATACATTTTTCATTATACGTTCGTGCACCACAAGTAAAATTTAACACTATGGTAGGCTTTATATTTAGGATACTATTAGATTAATAATACATAATGCATGCATATACGCCGTATTTTTAATCAAAAAAGATCTCTTAGACAGTAGTAGGCAAACTTAAATCTTCAAAAATCAGAACTCTCGTAAATTTATCAGTATCTCTCGTAAATATATCTGACTCGCTGTTTATTAGTGTTAAACATTTATCAAAGGAATTTGCATCTATTGCCATTTATTGTAATTCATTTCGATAAAATGCGAAATCTGGATAGAATACAAAACACAGGATATCCGGGAAGTGCAACGATGGGAATAAAGCATGCGCAGTTGTGTACACGCGTTGCGCAATTTTATATTTCTCATGCGACGCTTATGAAACGGAAGGACTCGCTTTCCTGGGCGCCATCTTTGTCATTATTTGCATCTTTTTTGTTTCTAGCCTGCGGTAATCTCTGTAGCAAGAGTATGGCCGCGTCCACTAGAAATTCAATAATCTCGTAAATTGCCAAAACTGACATGCCGACATAGAGTCCCAACAATCCACCCATGTCGCCCGCCAGATCTGCCTCTTTGTACATAATTTCCTCGTGGACTTCCTTCATCATGGAATTCTCTAACATCACATGGAGCCAAGCCAGTTCGTCTACACCATCCACAAGCGACTTTAGAGAATACCTGTTTTGCATTTCATCAGTCCAATCGCTATTTTTCTCAAAATACTCGGTTACATTCATTGCATTGTCGTACTCACTGACAAAATCCTTCCATTTATGCGTCCGATTGTAGTTTATGGTGTCGCTGGACTCCCACAAAATATGATAACTGAAGTTGGAAGAACATTTTCATGAATCAGATTTTTACTTGAGCAAGGTAGGAAACAAAAATCCATAACAGCATTTTGAGTTACTTACTTACTACTACTACTACCACTACCACTACCACTACCACTACCACTACCACTACCACTACCACTACCACTACCACTACCACTACCACTACCACTACCACTACTACTACTACTACTACTACTACTACTACTACTACTACTACTACTACTACTACTAATACTAATAATAATACTACTACTACTACTACTACTACTAATAATAATAATAATAATAATAATAATAATAATAATAATAATAATAATAATAATAATAATAATAATAACCTTACAATTTACTCATTTCACAAATGCATATGCATAACATTATTTACAATCCAGGGAATTAAACGCATAGCAAATTACATGATCAGAACAGCTTACTAACTCTAAATTGTACCAAGGTGGCAACACTAAATTGATTTTTTCCCCTTTTCGTAAACTAGCTATGCTGAAAGCAACATTTGCGTTTGGATTTCGAATCTTTAGCTGTTACATTTATAATCTCTACTCACGTAGTTTTTGTTTATAATACAGCCTAATATATTACAGCTCTTATGTAAGTTAAAATTTTGCAAAAGTAGATAGTTAGGCCTACGCATGTAAGCTTTCACTAAAAAGTAATGTAATGTCAGTGAAATAGTCTCGAAAGCTCACGCTCGTACTCTCCTCCAGGCTGATTTGCATAATTTACAATTATAGTAACACAGCAACGTGGTTGTTATTATGTAAGATAGTTGGAATTTTAGTTGCACAAATCAAACAATAAATTATTGAATTGAGTTGAATGTGTCATTTTCATCCATTGCGAGAAAATCAAGTGCGCATCAGCAAGAAAGAGACACATCTTTTTATCCAATCAAATTGGGAGAAAATCACGAGTGTCACAATTTGCACAAGGGCGCGTGTAATAATTAAACCACGCGTAAGTGGCAATTGTATTTGGCACTATACCCCGCCATGGATGCGCTACTTTAAATCTTACCCAGAAAAGACATGTTCGTGTACTTCAAAATGTGAACATGTAACTCCATTTTTTGAGAGAATGTTTCGAATGGAAAGGCAAAAAGATTATTAGGTATGTACAATTAGATATCAGGTTGCCATCGTCCTTTGTCGGAAATCTTATTACTGTTGCCAAAAACATAATAACTTTTTTCTCTGCACTAGATCTCAAATGAAATTTTGTGGATTCAGCTTTTACCTGGTTTGATGACATGGAGTTGGACAATCACATTTATCTTCCTCGTCTTCAAACAAGTCAATCATCTTAAAACAATAATGCGGGTTTCCATTTAAAATTTCACAAACTGGAGGTTGATCTTCGTTTGCCCATCCAATTTCTTGTAATAGCATGTCAGTTAGTGGCATGCTGCCGCTGCTGCATCCACATGTCTGTATCAACTTTTTCTGTTTGCAAGTCTTCTTACATGTCTCAATCCCGTATTTAGTGCCGTGCATTTCCTTGAACACATCTCTAATTCTGTTCCTGTTCGCTTCCTCTTCTTCCATGCAGTGTTTCTTTGCACGCACCTTGTACACGTCTGTTTGCTGTATCTTTGCAGTGTTCATCGTTCCAGCACGAACGAAGAATGGCTTGACGCCAATGTAACTATATCCAGGTGGGCTAATCATGACACTGAATCCTGGCTGAGGTGTATTTAAAGGCATGTATTCTTCCAGACTGGCATTTAATAAAAATGTAACACCGACCATTGCGAGCGAGCGGCTTACTTTTATCTGGATGATCCATTCCCCGTCTTCCGTTCTTCTTGATGGGTTAAAGGTAAAACAATTACCCTTGTCTAGTTCTATGTTACTTGTATCGAAATATTCCGCAAAATAAGGGAGCTCATTTGTGGTGGGTAAAATAGTCTTCAGTATCGTGTCTTCGAGCTGGTGGCCAACTTTTAGTTGCTGAGTTTGGTTCAATTTAGCCGCAAATTTTGCGCTGACTGCCTCAGAGCCGATTAACCGCCATACATCAGCAGCATCAAATTTGTCATAAAATGTCGGCACCAGTTTCTTGTACTCGCTAAAGCGCATTGAATTCTTGTTGCAAATGGTCACCGACGGAACTTCGACGGTTTTGCTGTTCAGTCGAAACCTGGCAGCTGTCTTTATGGGACCTGACATGTACTTTTTTAACTGTATTCCACTCTGAGCACAGAACATTACGGTAGCCGCGCATATGAGAGCAATCCAGACGCATTTTCTTACCAAACTTTTCGAGCGTTTTATGTTGCTAATACCGTGAGTAGCTGTATTGTCTGCTAGTGTACCTGCCAGCGCCTTAATAGAGTGTTCTTCTTCGGGTTTATTTTCAGCTCTTTCGTGATTCTCATCCATGTTTGTATGCTTGTGTATCGACTTCTATTCCACTAGCAGAACATCTTCATAAGATCTCAGAGTAGTTTTCTGCCTGTGATTTGCTGCACATTATAAGACAAACTCACTCATATAAAACAAAAACAAAACGTTTGCATAATTTTTTCAAAGAAAAATCTAAAAGTTTAAGTTTTAAGTGAAACCGAATTATTTCTTGTGAAAATTTGGCTGTTAACAGTTTTGTCGTGACATAAGCATCACTACTGTTCTGCGGACATGGCAAAACTATAAAATGACAAACAGCAACATCAAATGAAACGCAACATCTGATTCTTTTATAGTTTGTGCACAATTACCCTCATTCTATAAATTTCACATTAAGGCCGTATTGTCATGATGAAAAATTTATTCTCCCAGGCCATTAGGCGACATTAGATATAAACAAGCCTATAAAACAGTAGATTTTAATGTAATATACAGTGGCGGCTCGTAGTTAAAATTAGTTGGGTGCTGTTTCAGAACATTTTTAGCCATTGTTTTAATAGTGTGTAAAACGAAACAAACACATATAGTTTTAATTTTTGTAATTCTAATTTTAAACAAACATACGAAAATTTGTACATAAACTTGATAGAATCCTAAACAAATTTTTTTTACTTACGAATAGCGTAAATTGCCGCAGTTCAAGAATATACCAGTACACGGTTTTTAAGCACGTGGCAACTGACAACAAACTGGGTGAGCGACAGTACTTTCTTTACCTAGCAGCAGACGCTAACAGTGCAGCGAACAACGAGTTACCCCAGACATGGCGATGCGCACCACAGCCAAACACACTACTATGATTGGCTGTGAAGCAAACAGTACTAGCCTCACATGCTCTGGTTCAGTACAAGTATAAAGAAATAAAGAAATACGACTTATTATATTGAATATTATCGGTAATATTGAGTGAAAATAATGGGTGCTGCAGTTCCACATTACCTACACGCGGAGTCGCCATTGGTAATATACACTTCCGAATTTATAGACTTCTTCAATGATTTAGCTTGTATTTTTACTAGTGTTTTAAGTACAGGCTTAGTAGACACATTGACGGATCTGTCTGCTTTATAGGAATGCAAAGAAATGTGTTGCGTTGCTCAATTCAGTGTGATCGCGACCATGTTACTTATGCACTATGTGCAGTCTAAATCAGAGCAATGTTGGCCAGTTGAAGGAAATATCGGCCAAGCTGACAGCAGTGCTTTTCTATATATTCTAAACACTTGATGAATATTTTTCACGTCTTATTATTGGTAAAATCCCATTACAGAAAGGTCGTTCATCCTGTCACACAGCAGTCTGCAGGGCGACTCTTATACTAAGCACTATTCATTAACTTATCGCGAAATTATTCAAGTCAAAATATTGTTGCTTCTCATATGCTGACATTCTTTATCTTCACCAAGTCGTGACAAATTTCGTATTTTCGTAATAAATTTCAAGATGTAAACAAAATTTTAGCATCAAAATTGTCATCTTCGGACTTTTTCCACAAAATTCGCACATCAAAAAATACAGACCAAATTCATCTTTAAGCTTTATTGACTATTGGGAGTGAGTAGATTTTTATGGTGAGGGTGCAACTCTTTACCTCCCAACTCATCCGCAAATCAGACTAACTTGTTGCGTCATCTTTTATTCACAATAAAAAGATTATGCAACATACGTGGGCAGTTGTTGTCCTGCAAGTTTCCAGAAGGTAACAAGGTATATAAACTAGTAAAATCAACCACACTTAAATAATTAATCTGCTTTTTTGAAAGAAGTTGCACTGTCCCAAGGGTTTACCTGAAAAACCAGCGGGTCTAGGGCTTCACGTTATATTTTACGGGTGTCTGCCTAGGCATTATGGCTGTTCATTCTTCAAAATCTGATTCCACCTATTGTAGGCATTGAGCTATCAACATTTATCAGAGTATTCCACCCACTTCTTCTGCTCCTAAAGATAGATTTGGTTGAAGTTGTTGAACATCTTTATTTATCTTAGCTATCCAAGTAGTTTTACGTTTGCCAGGTGGTTTTTTGCAAGGTTTTAAGGCTTCCTTTAAGACGACTCGTACTGCTGCTTCATTTGGTAATCTTAGAAAATGTCCTAGCCATCTTAATCTTCAGATCTTGACTTTTAACTCGAATAAATTTCTTTTGCGTATAAATCTTCATTGGCCATCTCATCTTTAAAACTTTCCTAAGAGGACTTCTATGAAATGTGTCAATCTGCTTTACTTGAGTACTCGTTAAACCCCAAGTTTCGCTGTTGTACATAAATATGCTAGTAACGTAAGCATTAAACAATCGTAGCCTTTCGTTAAGACTTAGTTTCTTGCTAGCTAATACATTCTTGTGCTGAAGAAAAGCATGCATTGCTTATTGCTTTCTGCTTTTGATATCATCTTCGATGCTTACAAAAGTGCCCATGCACTTGCACTTGCATTTTTCCAAGACTGATTACCATCTCTTGCAATAATATATTCTTCTGTTTTTGATTGGTTTACTTGAAGATTTCTTTTCTCTAGTTTTTTTGGAAAGTCTTTTTTTATTGTGTTAATTGAAAATTTGATGCACTAATCCACCCAATATCGTCTGCACATTGTTTGTCAATAAGAAATGGTTCATAGGATTCCATGGGAGTGATCCAGAATATGTTGAGGAAGGTTATCACAGACAGTGGTATCGTAATCATAATCATCATTTGGAGGAATTTGGATCCTAAATAGGTAGGATGCTAGGTAGAGCGTGGAAAGTACTGGACTAAAACAATTACCCTGGAGGACCCCAATATTCGTGCTAAAAGTCCTAACGTGTTCCCAATTTTTACAGTAAGTTTAACATTTTTCAGTAGAATTGTAATTATGTTCATTTGATCTGGTTGTAGTAGGTTGTAGGTCATCAAACAGAATTCTTCTCTCTACAGTATCAAAGCCTTGCTCATATCAAGTAACAAGATCGTGATTTGCTAAAAACTGGTTGTGACTGCTTTTTCTGCTAGTATGTTTGCTGACATTACTAGTTCAGAAGTACTTCGTCCCTCTCTATATGCAGCTTGGCTTGGAGGAATGTTGCCATTTAATCTGTCATGTATGCGTCTGATCATACATATAGCCAAGATTTTCCTTAACAAACTCAGCAGTATAATTGGTCTTAAATTTTCTACTGGTCTTTTCTTCTTTTTAGGTTTTGGAATAGGCATTAATATCCCCTGAAACAAGTATTGATTTTATGCATTTCAACGGCAAAAGTCAGTATAAAATGGAAGAAAAGATTATGATTACGTTTACTATTTTTATTGTCTTTTTATCTCTTTTACACGATCAAAAGTTACATCATAATAAACTGTAGGTTTAAATGGTAAAGCGATAACAATAATAACAAAGTAAAAACCAAAATATCAGCTTTGGAAATGGATAAGGATAAGGAAATGGAAGAGTAGACTGGACATAGTTCACAGCTCTTACCAGCTCACATTTGTGGCTAGTCAGCTCCCCGTTTGCTTGGCTTAGGATTAGACACACCATAGACACAGTTCCAATATATCACCAGCATTATCAACGCTCCATCCACAACTGGTTTGGTATCACAACAGAGAGTCTCTTCGTGTCAGGTCAGCAGATGTGCACAGGTTTAAGCACGTTTAAATAACCATTTTTTGGTAGAGCAAAGTCACAATGAAAGCAAAAGACTGAGGTGGAGATGGATTTCATGGGGTGAACTCGTTAGATATTGTGAAGGACTGTTTTCGGGTCTTCTGCCAACATTAGCACATCGCTTGTGTAGATTTTCCACCTTTTTGATAAAGTCTGTAAAACTTACATCTCGAGGATCTACTGCAAGTGAACAATCCTCAGTGTAAATGATTGTTCGTTACAGTAGTTGCTAAAATATTGTAAACACTAAGCAGCTATGAAACATTGTAGTTAATCATCTAAGTCTTCTCGAAGTTTGTTGCTGGTACAGGTGATAGACAACTAGAACAAGGGAAACACGTCTAGCTGATCAATGCTGGCTCTGCTGACTGGCTCAGCGTGCTATAAAAAGCCAAACTAGCTCACGTGACATGTTTAGAGTGGATAGCAACAAGCTTGCCGACATTAGTGGATGGCCGACGTTGCCCCAGTATACCCTGCAACTTCTCGTCATGTTTTACATTTTGAATACAATCAGGCAAATAATGCATAGATCGCTGGGTTCAGCATTTAATGTAGGTGGAGTCGACAGCTTAAAAGGCTGGCCGTCAACACCTGACAAGTTATCTGATTCAACAGCTAAACATAAACATACGTACCCTATATCGTAATAGGTTATTGGCTCAAATCCAAAGAAAATTAGTATTATGTGAACAAAAATGCATCCCCAACTTAAGCAGCTAGCAAACTAGCACACAACTAGCCTAAGGCAAACAGGTGAGTCTAGTAATCAGGTGTTATCATTTACAGAATGGAGATAACTTTGTGTTACAATATAGCATAAATGACAACGTGGATGCGATTAAGCCTTTACCTGGTTTGATGAAACTGTGCTGGACTCAATCATCATAAAGCAGTAATGTAGATTACCAATTAAAAATTCACACATTGAAGGTTGATTTTTGTTTGCCCATCTAGTTTCTTGTAGTAGCCTGTCCGACGGGTCCGTCAGTGGTTTGGTACTGCTGCTGCTGCTGCTGCTGCTGCTGCTACTACTACAATTCTGCAATTATATCTTCTCATTTAATTCTAATGTGGGAATGTCATCCGCGTAGTGCATCTACACTAAAGATAAACGTCTTCTAGTTGATGCATACTTTACATATTCAATAGTATGTCTAGTTTGAAGGTTACCGGAGAAGACTTGATTAGGTATGATCCTTCACTTCTTCACATTGTATGTGGTCATCACCTATGGCAGGATGAAACATGGAAAGAACAGAACTTGAACAACCACCCCGTGGGACTCTGATAGTAGAAGAAAACACTGTGCTCATCTTTCCTTCATGTCAGAGACTTGGATAGTAAAATTGCAGACATGTCAGTGTTAAACGTGCAGTTTATCTTCTAAAATTTTGAGTAAAATGTTTTGTCTAATTGTGTCAGAAGCTTTTGACGTACCAAATAATGAGGTGTTTTGTGGAAGTTAGTAAGCTGCTTGAAATTTTTAGCTATGCATGAGTATTTTGTCGGATATTTAGGGTAGCGAATAAACAAACAGTATAAATTATTCTAAAAACGTTAGCAACGCGAGATATCGTATGCAGAAGATTTAAAACGCATTTCTGCGTATCATTGGTGAAAGTTCACATTTCTGCAATTCTGTTTAAAACACCAGCGATGGTAACAACAATCACGTAAATTTAGAAATAGGTAGAAACTTTTTTGCCCAAGTACAAATTTATTATAATAAGCCCCATTAAGAGCTCCACTGATTCTATAATGCACATTTTACAAACAATCCAGTCCTCACTGATGAAATCAGCGTAGGCTTTCAACAACAAAAGCAGAGCTAATTATCTAGGTGAGTTTCATTAAAGATTAGTTAATAGTGTCAAACATCGTGCAGCTTGGGCAGGATGTTTAATTTTCCAACGCGCATTAACAGCTTCCATTGTGCTGAATGGCTTCTGTTTGTTTTGCTACAAATCGGAGATGAAGCTTCGCCTCAGTTTGTCTCAGTTTAACTAGGTGTGTACAAGTAATTACGCCTTTTGTTAACTGTAACAATGGTTAGCGATGATTGCCGCCTGTACAACAGAATAACCAATCACCTGCAGGCAAGCAAAGCCAGTAGCGCCACTTGTGCTCAAAATGGAAGGCTTATTCCACAGGAATAAAAGAATGCCATTCGCAAGAGAAGTGAGAATAGCTAAATCGTAAGACCCAGGTTTTCTGAACATTCTGTGCTGACATGCAATCCTTAACTCATTGATTTCAATTACTTTCCATTGATTTTCCAGTGGTGGCCTTAAACTTGCTCTAGAACGAAGGGAGCTTAATTTTGGCCGCCTTCAAGGTTTCTGTTTTTTACACACCTATAGCCAACCAGGTGACTAAGTTTATCACAGCTTGAATTTAAAAACAAGAATACAGCGTCACACAAATAGGTAAAACTAACAATCTTTGAAAAAAGGAATCCCAATGCTAAAAAAATTATCACAAATGATGTGCTAAAAAGTAGCATTCTATTGTCACAGAACACCACTCCTCGGGTACGTTTCGGCTCTGTCCAAGCCACCATCAGGCACAAGTTGCTACAAAAATAAATTTCAATCTACTTGAAAAAATTAACACACTTAGCAAATAATTTGTAAAGTTGGTACTATGCTTCAACCACACACAAAAAACAGCACTTGACTTGTTACCACCAAAACAATGCAAATACAGAGACAATGCAAACAATGAAACAATGCTAATAAAGATCTTCAAAATTTGGATGAACAATATGACGGCAATTATTAGTTTCGATATTTGCATTGGTTCTTAGTGTTAACCAGTAGCACTTTCTGGTGTGTGGTTGAAGTACAGTACCAAATTTATTAATTATTTGTTACGTGTGTTAATTTTTTCTAGTAGATGCACAGTTTTTTCAAATCGTATAATTACCCAACAATAACCGGTAAAAAACTATTGAGTAAATTTTTGTACAGTGTTTGATATCAGTCTTTACTGATATCAATTTTCATAAGAAATAGAAGTGTTTGCACTGTCTTTGCTAGGATAAGTTTTGTGCACCGTATAATATGTTGATCTTTTGTAATAAGCTGCTCTAAATTTATTGACATCTGATTCACATGTAGATAATGCTGAATATCTTTATAAGATTCAGAGTAGTCTCTGTATTTTTATTCTAATATTACTTTTTTATCAGTGTAAATCAGATGCGTCAGTATTTAATGTAAACAAATCTTACTGTATTTTTTATTTTTTTCATTTTGAAAGTTAAAATTTTATTTTACAGTTTAATATTGTTTTTATTCTGAAATGCACATACGTGAGGGTACAAAATCTTTTCAATGTTTAGGGGCTCCTGAGGTCTTAATACGGTCCTAGCCAGGCTCTGGTCCTCAAACATCAACGTTGAGTAAGCTCTGCCAGCAAGCTGAACTTTAAAACTAGGCATTGGGACAATAGACAATATATATATATGAGCCCATTATGTTAGTGTCTTTTCACTTTTAGCCACTATCCCATGAGCATTTTCATCGCAGCCACCACAATTCCTTCCAGGTCACTGTCCCAAAAACGCATCTTTGGTCTGCGAATAAACCCAACAGATTTCCTCCTGCTCGCACTAATAGAGCAATTCCGAATTAGGCAGACGCACCGTCTTTAATGCTGTGCATCAAGAAGCCATATGCTACCCCACCTCCTGCTGCGTCTGTCCTGGTTAATTACCACGCTACATTACAAACGTTTGACACGTTATTAGATGCGTATGGAATTTATCTATTGTTGCATCTCACAGGACACATGTTCGCAAATATAAGAGGTTGATGATTGTGATCAGATATTGTAAGGTTTCTTCTCAGTTCGAACAACAGTTACTGTTGTTGTTTTTTACGGTGCGCCTACTAGTGCAGAGTTATTGCGTTGGCTTCTCTATACTATATGTATAGCTGGCCAGACGCTTAAAAATGTAAACTTAACTCAACAGTTCAACAGTTCGTTTTATATTTAACATTTTTTAAAATTATTTTGATACGTATTTGGGTCGTAATTGGATAAATACAATATCTACCTTCCCAGTAAAAATTACACATAATATCTATCACACAATAATGAAACGTAATTATATATTATCCGCATTTTCATATTTTATATTTTATTAGTGATTTCGAACAATTACATGAACAATAGATTATGAAAGAATTACAATTTGAACAACGAAATATATTGACAATAAACACACACAGTGCAAACTACATATAAACATGGCAATAAACAGATAGCAACATATCCATATGTAGGTTAATACAGTCCCTCACTTTTGATGATAACGGTAATCTGTATATCCAGCAAGTTTATTGTATCGATTGTGATTGCAGGGTGCAAAACTTTTGTTTTGATTAACAATGACCAATATTATTGTTTGTATTGTAAAACTGATGTATGAAAACACTGTATGTATTTTTATTTTTATTTTTATTTAGCTAATAAATCTAACTTAACTAAAAATAATAAAGTGATTAATTTAGTAAAATAACTAATTAATAAATTTTGATATCATTTCAATGTGTTATTGAGATTGTCTCAAGTTGATTGCGGGTGCAGTGCGAAGAGTCCAATTAAGCCTTGAAACGCGTAAAACAAGCAGCTGCATTTTCACGATGGCATTTTGGCACTCCGGCTGCCATGTTGTAATTTGCTTACGTCTGGGTTTGAAGCCCATTAAACTGAGAGCGACATAGGTAGTTTTAAGCAAAAACCACATTTTAAGTCTAATCAGATTCCACAAGTTGGCTTTTCTGGCTTATGAGCATATCGCAAAATTACGCTTTATAGTTGCAACATGACAGTATCTTTAGTTTTTTACACATGCAGAGATACAAAGTGCTTTACTAAAATAATAAAAAGTTATGGGTCTATTATTATTTTAGATTTACATCAGCAAGTTTTCCTTACAGAACAAGCCTTAGCGTACAAAGTATGATCAAAACTTGTCGCTCAGATTTAGTTTTGGTTTTGCATTTCAGCAAATCTGCGAATAAAAAATCCTACAATTAAAAAACAGAGAAAAGGAAAGAAAGAGCACAAAGTTTTGAAGTGCCGCCAGAGCTCTTCTTCAGGTCAACGAAAGAAAGGGACAAAAAAGAGGAAAAAATCACGGGCAGTTACTAGAACTACTGAACTAAATTTTTTGCGAGTTTTGTTTATATTACTAATACACAAGAAGCATTTCTTTGTTCTTTTTTATGTTCACGTAAAAAGAACTGCAGCGGTAGTTTGAAACGTTGTACTCTTTCTTTCTTTCTCCCTGTTTGTAATTGCGGGATTTTTTTTAGTCATTCTTACTATTCATGTCATTAAAAATGAAACCGTGTGTAGTTAACAAACTGTCTTTAGTTTGCCACTTCGTTACCGTCGTCGTCATGTCACCTCGCCAACTTTTAAATTGGTAGCCACATGTGGACGAGGAAAGCAAAATCTGAAACGCAAAGCAAAGCAGGACACGCACACGCACGCAAACTACTATTTTCTTCCCCTTTGCTGCAAATAAGATTTATTAATTAATAAAGACCACATAGCGAGCTGTTATCCAACGTGTTCCCGTTTTAACGAAATCACCCAGCCAGTTCACATGTACAAGACGCTGTTTTGCTTTTGTACTGGAATCAGCTTCGCTCCGTCTGCCATGTTTACCCGCGTCAAGATTGCGTGTTTTGCAAACATTGGACAAACTAAACTTTTCATGTTCACTGATGCGGTAGTAATGTCCACTGCTTTACCTTAAAGTAAAAGATCAGCAGGAAGAACATGAAAAAACATGCATACATTTCCCTCAAAATATCAGCTTCTGAAGGTACGATGTTTATATGTGGTTTAGTTGACCAATTTTAGACTCAGTACATGTAGGATGACAAGAATAAACTATAAGTATAACGCACATCAAAATCGCGAATACTGTCGTAAATCATTAGCGAAAACCAGGGCTGTATTAACACATAAGCAGACTAAGCACGTTCTTAGGGCACCAAGGCTCAGGGGGCACCAAGCTGGCAATAAGATATTGAAAACAGACAAAATTTGTAATAAAAATAAAAAATCTTTAGAGGGCTGCAAGAAGTTGGATGCAACCTCCGCCTTTCGAGGTTATCATAAAGGTCTTCGTTTTCCAAAAATCCACAAGCAGAACTATGTCAATGCCTCTTAAGAGTCATGAAATAGTCATTTCACAGTCAAATAAATGAATTTAATTAAAATTTCAGTTTGAAATGAATAAAGTATACAAGTGACATAGAGCAATGGAGTTTGTTTTGTATACATTTGAAGGACATAATACGTGTGCTTTGAAAAGCGAAACGTAGTACACGGGGCAAAGGAGAGAGAGAACCAGGGCACCAGGTGCCCAGGTATGTGTAGTTCACCAACACTTCAAGACCCGCGAGAAGTAGGAATTTGCAGTTTTTGCAAATCGCAAAATTCGAGCTTTTCAGTGTGCTGTCTTTTCTACTGTTCAGTTTTTATAAAAATTGTAATTTTAATGATATTGCATAAAAACCTCAACATTACATACGTTACTTTGTTACATAATTTGTAAAAGTTCCTTTTTCACTATATGGCGGTCCGACGGGTTTCTTTAACGAATTTGTACCACAGCCTAGTTACTTTTGGCAAGCCCTGTGTTACGACTAGTGCAGATGGGGCAGGCCTGACTAGATGTAAGGTAGTCACTGGAGATTCCTTGGCCGAGCAATAAGTTTACATAAAATTTTACTTTAAAGAGGGATCTGCCCACAAACTCCAGATAGTGGCTTCGCAGCAAGGGTAGTCTACGGGGGGCGCTACCACTTCAAGAGGGTGTTGGTTCTTGTGGGATTCTGTATTAGCACTTATCGGTTAATCGAATTAAATACAACAGGACAATGACGCAACAATAATAATTATAGTATACTGTTATCACTTTTAATGACAAAATATTAGGCACGAAAATCAAACCGACCAAATATGTCATTAAAGCACAATACATCAAAACAAAACATTGGCAAAAATATCAGAAACACGTTATTGGGCAAAATTGAAAGCAAAACTAAGTAATATCACCAAAAATAAACAGTGTTCATAACTAACATATTATAATGTCTTGGTAATATTTCCATTGGATATAAGCTAAACTAACCGTAGCAAACGTTCGTCTAAGGGCTTAACTTAACTACCGGCCACCCCTGGGGAAATGCTAGCAAGTTAATGCATTGAAAGCAGCATTCAGGGTTGTGACGTAACATGTAAATTAGCAGCATCCATGAAACATTTCGTTGCTAAACTTCATACACAATTTCAATGTCTGGCGTGACTTCAACTCGTGTAGGATCACGTTCATATTGAACATTTTTCAATTGTGAAAACCATTAGTCCATCTGTACTCAGGACACGCTGCATAGTAAGGCAAAGAATAAATCAACTTACAGATCGGGATCCCGTGAAATAGTCTGAAGCTCTAGACACCTCTTGCTGGCCTCAAATAAACAAGAGAACTGTCGTATCCTTCTCGTCTATCGCTCAACCGGTAGTCCTCCAGCCACCAGTACTATCACCATAACATCTGGTACTTGGGAGTCCATTAACTGTAGCAACTTCCTCACCCATCAACATGACGGCAGCAATCAAAAGTAGTAAAATGGACAAACATTTTCGTTCGAAAGTTCAGCAAAACTGCAATTACGAAAAGTCTGACCTATGTAATGTTTTCAGGTCCAATACCAAAGCTCAACTGTTTTCTACCTTGTACACCTGTATCGTGACGAGTTTTCTGGGTCACCTCTCTCCGCATTCACAAGTTGATCAGACGGCTTCATATCGCGCACAAAATTGAATGCTACAAACCAACCCGCAGAACTTAAATTCCTAAATCTTGGGTTTAAAGGGCAACTGAACCATTTTTTAATACTTGTTTTCAGGTTTAGTTGATAATATGACAATAGCTTGGTTGTCATATTAATTATTATTATTGATAACACCATCATTACATTATTTCTCATCAGACTTTCTGGGGGAAAATAAACAGTATGTTACACCCTGTATAGTTGTGTAAGTACCTTAACATTTAAGTACGTGGGAAAATAAACACCAAAAAGCAATGAATTCATAGTATAAAATTTTCTGTATTTCCTAACTTGCAGCTGCCGTAGCCGTGCGCCCAACCGAAAAAATGCGATGTTAGTGTCTTACTGCATTAATTGAAACAAGGAAACCAAACGATACTGTAGAAGTTAGTTTTCAAGGTCACCCAGACAACCCTGATTTTAATCAAAATGAATACATGGTTTCATTTCATGCCTGGATTTTTTCTTTCTAGCTATTTTTAAACTATTTAGTTTGCCTTTTACAATTTGGAAGAAAGGGTAATTTTAAAGTACGACCCAAAACACTTTTCATACAAAGTTATATTAGTTAACGTACTCTTACCTGTTTGAAGGACTTATATGGAAAAGAAAACCATGTTCTGCCACAAAACCACCTACATTAAGTACGCCCAGCCACTGAGAATTGATCTCAGCTTGTCAAATGATGAGATGAACTCGTTCACTTATTCACTTTTTTGTGGACTTAGGAACTTAAAGGGAAAGAAAATGGAATTGTAAAATTGTAAAATATGCTTAATAAACTTCCCACACAAAGTTATATTACTTAGCATTACGCTTGCCTGCTTGAAAGACTCGTGTAACCAGAAAAGAAAATTTTTAATAATTTAAAATATTCGCACCACCTGGTAAAGCGTCACTGCATCGTCATCCCAGTGTGCACCACTGATACACCAAAAACATATTATTGATTTCATTGTTTATATAAAGTAATTTAAACTTTTGCTAAGCTAGCGAAGAGTGCGCTACGAACGCCCTGATTATTTTTTCAAGCTTTATGCAATGATTTCTAAACTCTAAACGTGTTTCGAAACGACTCACCGTCAAAATGGCTGCACCTAACGATCATCGTCGGAGTTTAAATTTACTAGTATTATGCATCGTTGATGCTAATGCAAGCTCTCTGCATAATAAGGCAATATATAGATACAAAATTTCAAGGAGAATTTTTAAGCTTTATTTATGAAGAGTGTTTTCTTGTGCTTTAAACTAAAATTTTCATCTATGCTTTTTTTCGTTTTAGGATCAGTATTGGTTGCTAGTGATTTTTAGACATTCGCTGTTTCAATGCAAAGAATAACATGTTTATAACGATTTGCTGCAACTAGATTTAGACAAATATAATGACGGGATTTGGCGGCTTGGCTCTGATTAATCAGTCTCCAGGTAAAGAGGATTTTCGGCAATTTAATCAAACTCGGACGTGTGTACCTGAGACAGCAATAACGAGTTTTATCCTTGTAATACAAATACGCCATAGTTAACATTGGCGCATAAAAAGTGGATAATGCGGGAAACGATCTTGATGTTGTAGGTTACTGTCAGAAATTTGTTAGTACGGGTATGTCTAGTGCCAAGTCATCATAATCATCAACGCCTCCGTGGACTATGTTCTCACGGAGGGGGGTGGTGGCAAAAGCGATTAGTAGGTAATGGGTAAAAGGTCATTTAAAATCTACAATGCAAATAACACAAAATTTATAAAATTGATGGTTCGGCTGGCATTTTTCTAATTGAGTGTTTAGAACCTTTTATTGACTAATTGCTTCCGTCATCATCAACCTTTGAAGGTCTCAAATTTTGCATCTCTGTTCGCGAAATCTTGGACATGTCTCAGTGGTCAAAACGCACATCTTCCCAAACACTGAACGTTTGCAGCTCTGCTCGCGAAATTTTGGACATGTCTCAGTGGTCAAAACGCACATCTTCTCAAACACTGAACGTTTGCAGCTCTGTTCGCGAAATCTTGGACATGTCTCAGTAGTCAAAACGCACACCCTCCCAAACACTGAATGTTTTGTATTAAAAATCTGCAGCATTTATGAAGCTTCCTTCCCTGGTTGTTGCAAGATGATACAACACATGATATTATAAGCTCAACATTAATAAGCTTACCTTATTTATATCACGTCTAACATAAGAGATCCACTGTACGTCACACTGCTATATTGCACTATTATAAGCTGTTTACCAAGATATAATATCTACCCATACAAATCCTATTACTACAGATAAAAGTACATGGTTATATATATTGCACACTGACATAATATGGCCTCACAAATCTTACTGGCTTAACTTACTGGTAAATATTATTCAAAGCAAACTTTGTGAGGCTTGACTATAAGCGCATTTGCTAAATGCGGACATGATATATTACTGTTCCTGGAAAATACAGAGGATGACGAAGAAAATATCAAACTTTACGTCGAAGCTATTTCAGGATTACTTTTCTAAACACATCTCAGCAATTAACGCTACAATCAGCTTGATGTGGATGATTTGGGGGACCGGAACTCATGCTCGTTTTCAAGCACAATTCTGTAGGGCACTCAAATGGCTACACACTGAAATGTTTATAAATCTTCAAGAATGAGAGAATTGGTAGTGAAGGTGGCGAACCATCCATTTGTTACCTAAGCCTAGGGTTGCTTGAGTTTATAATCAAACATACATCTTGTCTCCTCAGCTAAATCCTTACTCCTTAATCATAAAGAAAATGTACCTGCATATAGATTTTGTACAAATGTTACAAATTTTTCTCTCTTCTCATGTATGTTTTTCGCTTGTTTGTTTGTTTCTTTTTCTGCATATTTACTCATTCATTTGTCAACTTGCTTTCTTGCACAATTTATTTGTCCACTTGTTTAGTCGCTCAGCCAATCATTCAATTATTCATTTATTTGCTTGTCCATCTGCTAGTTATTTATTTAATCAGTCATTCATTCATTTATTTTATCACTCATTCATTCGTTCGTTCGGTCATTCTTTCGTTCATACGTTCATTCTTTTATTCGTTCTTTCTTTCATTATTTCTTTTGCTTTTTATTTCTTTAATTGCTTTGTTCATTCGTTCGTTCATACGTTCATTCTTTTTTCTGTGTTTCTTTAATTTTTTCTCTTACTTTTTATTCCTTTAATTGTCTCATTCATTCGTCCATTCATTCATTCATTCATTCATTCATTCATTCATTCATTCATTCATTCATTCATTCATTCATTCATTCATTCATTCATTCATTCATTCATTCATTCATTCATTCAATCATTCATTCATTCATTCATTCATTCATTCATTCATTCATTCATTCATTCATTCAAGCATTCATTCATTAATTCGTCAGTTCATTCTTTCATTCATTCAAGCTTTCATTCATTCATTCAGTCAGTCAGTCAGTCAGTCAGTCAGTCAGTCAATCAGTCACTCAGTCAGTCAGTCATTCATTCTTTCAATCATTCATCATTCGCTTTTTTTCTTTCTTTCCTTATTTATTTATTTCTTTTCCTGGTTCGTTCACTTGTCTATTTATTTTCTCCTGCATTCACACACTCATTCAATCATTCTATCCTCAATTCGAAATTACAGTAGTAATCAAATTCAAAGTAAATTTTAATTAGACTTGCGCGTGGAATTACGTTGCACAATAATTATATAACTAATTAATTTTTTCATTGCTTCCTCAATTACTTACAGGCTAATTACAAGCATACACAAGTGTGTCACGTGCTGACACGGCTCAACACTGCTTCCACCAGGCAAACAGCAAACACCCACTGTTGGCTTTACATTGAAACGCTGCCACTCTCGACACCCTCAACACACAAGTTGCTAGTTGTAGACAAAACTTCTTGCAGGGAAAGAATGACCATGAAGTTAAGGGTAAGGGGTCACGAACGTCATTAAAATCAATAGTTTATTGAACACCAGGTGTAAAGTGAGTGTATCTAGTACACATGCGCTAATGGTGCTGACTGAATCCAAATTGCTAGCCTGGGCTTAGATTCAAGGTACCAAATTTAGTTTGTAGCTTTATACTATATTCAGAATCTAGGCTATCCAAGTTATTATATTACAGATGTAAAATTTTAGTGCATGAATCTGTGAAGCAAATGCATTTGTTAAACAAATGTGAATGAATGAATGAGTGAATAAACAAACGAGCGAACGCACGCACGCACGCACGAACGAACGAACAAACGAATGAATGAATGAATGAACGAACGAGCGAACCAACGAACGAATGAATGAATGAAACGAACGAATGAATGAAAGAATAAACTTACATAATTACTAACAAAGAATGAGATAATTGAGATTGCTTGGCAGGCTAGTTTATTGGGCTCGGGACTGCTGCATTTAGCTAATTTATAAAACTTGTTGCATTATCAGGTAGCATTTAGCAAAATTCTTCTGATGGCTGTTAGTCATTTAACTAAAATCTAGAAACTACGCTGTTTAAGAAAATACAAAACTTGCATTAAATTTTAGAGAAGTTTTATGTACAGGAGTAATTAGCCTTTGGAGCAGGCAGATATACACTTTTAACTCTAACTCTAACCCCTCTTATCGCTCGCAGACCATCTCCCCCAGAGAGCCGAAGCTGACCCAACCAAGCTGCCATCGCACCACCATCATTAACATCACGCATCAGCAGCTCACAACAACAGCATCGCCACACACCAGTCACTGACTGAGCAGACATGTAAAGAAGAGTACTTCTCCACCCAGTCACTGATGAGTGGACACACTAAACAAGGGCCCTTCTCTATTCAGTGTTTGTGGCAAATAACCAGTAGGCGGGGAGGCGAGGAGAGACCATTCAGTAAAACTCTCGCGGTGAATCCTAACAGTGTGCATAAGCAGGGTTTGACACCTCCCCCGGGTAAACAATACTCTTCAGACCAAGTGGGTGGCTGACAGGCAGCGATTTGTTCTGATAAGCAACCTGCTGGCGCTTACCCAGCCGTACCTTTCAGCTGAGCTGTCAATAACTTCATCCAGTGCATAGTTTGTGTGCGCAATAACACACTCACGCAATTAGCACCAATTAGTAGACGGTAATTATGAAAACTCAGACAAAAATCGCCTCCTTGGAATAGACAATGGGGACTAAATGGATTTGGCTGTTTCCCAAGCCACAGTGGGTGTAATTATTGGCTGCAGTCAGCGGAGGATGGGGGTTGCTAGCTCGCGCGTGGGAACTGCAGCTAATTTGGAAAAATACGCCTAATTTCTGAATATTGGACCATCAATGTATTTGTGTACAGAGTATTATGCCCAAACTTTGACGTCAGTTGTAGACATTGAAGCTAATTGTGATGCGGCATGACGAGAGATGAAGTCATAATTGTCCATATAATCTGAAAATAACCTTAATTATAAAAGGCAAATAATATTCATTGGGACGTTAGCATAGATCACTTTCAATGGCTCTTGAGATTACATTTTCTGCATGGCAAGTAGAGAAAAAATGCTTAAAGGAATAAAACAAACACTTTGAGACAAACAAAGTCGTATGTTCCTTGTTCAAAGCAAAGAAGCAAACAAGTAAACTTGTAGTCAAACAAACAAATTTCACAAAAGGATATAAGCTCATTTAACATACTAATTAATTATTACAATCTCAATATCAAGATTATTATTAATCATGTTACAAATTCACAATTAATCAAATTTTGGTACAAACTTAAAAGACAAAAAGTGAAAAATTTGGAATGCAGCCAGGATTTAAACCAGGGATCACTCGCTTACATTGTAGATACCTTAGGCCACTCACTAGGCCACAGTATTTCTCAACAATCAAGGCAGTCTAAACTTTGTCATATGAACTTTATAGATGGCCAAAAAAATTCAAACTTTTCCAAGTTGTCCTTATTACATCGATTCTAAGTAATTAAATCAATTTCTTAATTTAATTATTTTTAAGCCTGAAATTTTCTTGAACAATTAATCAACTATAGAAATACAACAATGCAGCGGCCTAATTGTCTAAGGCATTTGCGTTGTAAGTAGAAGATCCCTGGTTCAAATCCAGGCTGTATTCCAACTTTTCCACATTTCCTGTCTTTCACGTTTGATATAAATAATTGTTAGTTTGTACCATCATCAATTACATTACTTTGGTAGGGACCTACTGTGACGGAGCAACTAATGTGACGCTCGTAAAATACCACTACAAATAAACTACAGCCATTCATTTTTACCTGTAATAACTTTTTGTGAGGTGTTAGTACGTCTATTATAACAAGACACTAAATAAACAGTTTTCATATAAAATTGCAAAGTAGAAATTTGTGTATTAAGATTAAGATTGTTTAAGTTATCAGGCGGGAAATCTGTCTCTTAAATTTGATGATTAGATATAAAATTTATATTTGTAAATTATTCTGGTTAAAAATAATACAAGTTACCTTTACAGTGTATAGTGAACATAACAAGTGAAATTTTTACTTTTTATTAAATCAACGTTATTGTGACTAATTTTCACCAAAGGTGTCTAAATAATCGCCAACCAATTTCTCGTTCAGTTTTCACTGTGCTTTGTCCAGAAAGGGCCTGTTATAATTATTGTATGTAAGATAATATTCCAGTTAACGAAGGGTGCGAATATTAAACTATTGCACGTTTTGAATCGTGACAGGTCCATTTCGGTTCGTTGGTGTGGCAGAACTGAAACATAATTAAATTTCAAAAATAATGCTATTCTGGCTCCTTGAAAACAAAACCCAGATACAGCATGTTGGAATCACCCAGATGCTATTTCCCGATAGTACCATCCATCCATTTACTAACCAGACCCGATGCTGTTTACCTTCACAAGCACGCTTACGTTAAAAACAGGCAGCCGTTGGATATAACAACTAATTCTAATGTTGTCTGAAAATACTTTCTTACAGTCACGAAGGTAACAGGAGTTTTCTCAATACAAAGAATTTCAAAAGAACAAATTATCTGAGTTATTGTTCCAGTTTATGATTTGTCGGTTATTAACTGCAAACATTTCACGGACCGCGTCTTTGATGTGGAAAGACTTGTCATCATTATCGCTGGCGCGCTAATTTCATAATTGCGCCTTTATTTTAGTCCTCGGCGCAAAAAGCAACATTCGTCAGCTGAAGTCACCTGTAGTGCATAAACCATTTACAGTTTGTGTTTCCTACAACAAGAAAATATCGTGTTAGCGGCGATAAATGCCATTAAATGTGAGCGCATTAGAGGATAATCAAGTTTGCGTCAACAGCCGAGTGCGCAGCCGCAGTGGCCAATCAGCGAACAGTTAGCCGCCCGGTAGGCACGGCCTCTAGGCGTCCAGTTCTACTGCCCGCATATTTATCGCACAAAGTTTTAACCAATGGATGATTTAAACAAACTGAAACAAAGCTTTGTCCAGTTTGTCAGGAGAGGTACGGCTGCGAGCGTGCAATGTGCAATAACGAGGCTAGTAGATTGCCGGCGCCGTACGGTATGAAACCTTCCAGCTTAGCCGAATCTATCGTCTATAATCCGATCATGAGACACGCATTACCGGCGTTTGATTATCATAGAGCTCAGCTGTACGATTACACAGCTCGCTTGCGTTATGGGTTAGCCTTCTCGTCACCCATGCACCCATATGCAGCTCCAGGGCAAGAATATCCTCACGGTTTCATCGGCTTAGCACCACATGATCCTCGAGCCAGATTCTTGCACGAGGAACCGAAACCGAGTCAGAGTTACATCGGCCTGATCGGAATGGCCATCATGAGCTCATCGGACAAGAAGATGGTTCTCAGCGACATCTACCAGTACATCTTGGACAATTATCCTTATTTTAGAGCAAGAGGACCGGGTTGGCGTAACAGCATTCGCCATAACCTGTCTTTGAATGACTGCTTCATCAAGGCTGGTAGAAGTGCCAATGGCAAAGGACATTTCTGGGCTATTCATCCGGCGAACATCGAAGACTTTGCCCGCGGTGACTTCCGCAGACGTCGAGCGCAGCGGAAGGTCAGAAAGTACATGGGCTTGAGTGTACCTGATGACGACGAAGATGACGACACTCCTCCGGGTCCCGTGTCACCAACTGTTTTACAGTGGAAGAAAAAGATGGAGGAGTATCTAACGCTTGGTAGTAGCAGTTGCCCAAACACGGCAGGTTCAAGCAAGTCTGAATTTGTCTTGTCGGAAGAGGAGTCGCGTAGCAACGGGATGCCACTCCTTTCTCCTACAATGTCTCCTCCGGCTTGCAGTCCGATTGTTCCCAGTCGGAAGAGACAATTTGACATGGAAAGTCTCCTTGCACCAGATACGGAGAAGAAGCGTGGCGATTTAGCACTGCCATCTAGTGACATTAAAAAACCCGATATAAGATCTGTTTCACCAGAGGATGTCCTCATTCCGCGTGTTGGCGCAGAGTCTATGGGAGTCATCAGGCCAACATTGGTAGCGTATGAAAATGGCGGATTCGTCTGGGCACCATCTCTGCCAACTGGACTTTGGCACTCGCCCAATTCTGCTTTCACCTCATTATGGAGGACACCATCGACAGCCAGTAGCTTCCACGGGGGTGGCACAATACCTGACCCCCGAGCAGAGTCACCAGATGAAGACGTGGACGTCGTCACACCACCATCGACAGCAGAAAAGTGGCAGCAAACGTTCAGTAAGATTTTAGCTCGCTCTTACAATAATAAGGCTTCCACCAGTGCCAAAGATACTGAAACTTTGAAATGATCAGTGCATGTGTTGACAGTAGCTGGTGCAGAAATGACTGTGCATAAATTATGATAAATTTCTGTGATGATCATATCAGCATTACCTTGTAAACAATAACAAGTATTGTCAATATTGTAAAAGATGCGGCGTAAACAAATTAGGGGGAAGGCCTAGAAACGGTAAGCAGACATTTTGTTTTGACAGACAGACTTGCCCAATCAGTCTGATCCATTATTTATTGATAAAAGTATTTGAGGTAAATTAGAATTTTAGAATGTCGATGTATTATAGTAATTCTGTGCATTGAATGTAAAAGTTTGAAAATAATTTATTATAATACCTAGCCACAGTCAAACGTTATACATGCAAAAAGACAGTTGATTTTTTTAATTAGGCATTATAATCCTATGTTAAATTAGGGATCAAATGTCTCTATTATTAATCAGTAAAACTGGAATTTTAAAATTCTAACAAACCAAAGCATTAAATCTCAAGCCTTTGCTATAATTATTTTAATACACGAAATTTGTGTGTACATGTATACTTTACAGCCAAGAATTTGCTATTAGATTATTTTAAATTTTGTTTTCACGTTAAATTAAATATTGAGCTGTACTTTACTTATAACAGAAAAAGCGAAATTTTGCACTTCTTTTCTACCAGAAAAAAATTAGAACGTTTTCTAAATTTAAATAATGCTTTTGCTGTATGAACGAAGTTATTTAAAAAATTATAACTTAGCGTGTGGCAAATACACGTAGGCCCAAAACAAAATTCCCAAGTTAAAAAGCAAACCATTATTGATACTGTTAGTGCGGATAGGAAAACTGAAAGTCGCTCAACACAGTAAATATTTAACGTGTTGTTGTAGCAGAATGTAGCACCGAATCAACGTAATCACTTTAGAGGTCTCCTAGACCCGACCATGTTAGGATAAATATGGAATTAGCCCTGCTTCTGTGTATGTAATATTTATATATTGAGAGTAGTTGAGTTTACTATTGATATGTTCAATGTGGTTTGGGTCCGTAATGCTGTTTACGTGAGAAATGTCAGACAAAGAAAAGAAATATTAGAATTTCTATCATGTTAGGCTTATTCAGATAAATATTCACTCATTCTCGTTTTGATCAATTGTTAAAGTGAAAATAATTACAGCAATCAAAAAGACTTATTAAAATTTTTAAACAGTTTATTTTAATACAAACCGTAGGTGTTTGTAAGGCAAAAAACGCTAGTTTTTATTAAAATTTCCTAGTTTCTAAATGTTTCGATTTCTAAAAAATATAAAATTGAAAAAGCGCAAATTTATCCATTATAATTACAAGGGTCAACTTAAGTGCAGTTGTAAAATGTAAAAATGAATTTTTATACAGTTGCAAATAACTGGTTAAAACATTTTCTGGATAATTATTTAAGCCCAATATTTGCTACAACTTCAAAGGAATTGCTAGGCGTATATTGCGGAAATATTGAAGCGTTAATAAGCGATTAAATGCTATTTCTCGGTCTTCGGTGCGCGCGCAACTGATCTTACAATCGATTTAACGTGGCTTGATACTGACACGTTAATTCCAATTACTGCTGTTATTATAACTTTTCTATTTCTGATAAATATACAAAGCAATATTATGTGTTTTTACATTGCTAAATGTGACGCATTAAGTGTCCATATTGAACAATGAAAAATTATTGTAAAAAAATTATTAGTTTTTGCATAATTTCAAAAAGATTTTCAATCAGCTTATTATTCAGAATTATGAGTGCACGTTTACTGTTGTAAATAAAAACAATATTATTTGTATATATCGTATAAATATGTGAATATATTTGATTTTATTGGTGTTATACAGAAATATTGTGATTCTAAACAGTATTATTATCAAATTTGCCTGTTATACTTATATATATATATATAGAGTATTATTAAAGTATTCTTATTCTAGCTTCACGTAGAATATGTAAATTCCTTTTGTTTTTTAGAATATTTCTAGCGCTCTATCCGTTATACTGTTAGCGTCATACTTTGTTAAAAGTGTTCGTGTTACTATTCAATCAAAATTGTAAAAATCAAATTTTAGTCAAAAAATATACTAGGAATAAAAAATAAAAAATATAGTCAGTTTGATATTAATTGCGTTTTCATTTCATTTTTTCTTCATTAAATTACGTCAGTAGTTTCAGCGATTAATTTTGTACTATTGGAAGTATTTCTATATTTTTACACGCATTTCTGTTTTATTACACATGTTATCAACATTTTTTTCACTTTGAGTGTAAAAATCGCAGTCAAAACACAGACATTTAAGCTCACATGTTTTCAGCATGAATTATTTCACATGAATCTTTTACAGAACAAATTAGACTTGGTTTATGATTAATTTCATCGTATGGTAACCGTCTTAACAGATTAAATTTAATAACGACAAAATTGTTGAATAAAATTTTCAAGTAAGATTTAATTACTATAGGTCTTAATCTCATTATGTAGCTTGTGTAAAGACGTAAAGAACATTTTTAAATACCTACACGAACTATGAACGTTTGACTGTATTTACGCTAAACAGTTCTAAACTACTTTCTGTAAAATTTGGCTATACGTGATTCAAGGCTCCCACGAATGATTTGCTATAGCAAAAGCAAAACATCCGTAATGCCTGTACGATACCTTAATTCAGACTTAGTAATTAAATTAAAGTAATGGTTCCTATTAAGTTAATAACTTTTACTTGGTTACGAATATTGCTGACTATTATTATTATTAATCTTATTATTATTATTATTATTATTATTATTATTATTATTATTATTATTATTATTATTATTATTATTATTATTATTATTATTATTATTATTATTATTATTATTATTATTATTATTATTATTATTATTATTATTATTATTATTATTATTATATATACGAATAATTTATGCACTGCACACTATCTTTTGAACATGAAAGACTTAAAAAAAGACGTTTTCGTTTCGCTATTAAATAAACTTAAACAAGTCTGCGCTTCTGGAGTGTACAAAACAGGTTTATTCAGTGAAGCACAAAGTTAAGTTAAACGAAATAGAGGAAATAAATAAAACGCAATTAATTAACAAATAGTGTTCCAGGAAATCTCAGTTGTCATACATCATAAACGTAGAACTTAACAGGCGTTAGACAAATTAAAACAGAAAAGACTTCAGCCAATACCTGAATATACTTATTAATTATGTATAATCAATCAAATTATTGATACCTTATAATGGAAAATAATCACTATTTTAATTGTTTCAGTAACAAAAAAAGTTTTCGACACGTTATAACTACCACGTAAGGCTTTCCACAAATTTTCATTCGAAATTTCCACAAATTTTGAACACTGTTATAATTAGCAAAAGCAATATTCTCTGTAAAAGTAACGTATAATTGTTGATACAGTCAATAGAAGCACCTAAAATTTTAACACAAGCTCGTTTAACTGTAGGCCCTACAACCGAATTCAGAGCTACAGTAGGAGCGCAAGATGGGGGTAGAGAACCTCTACAAAGAACAAGTTCTGGGAGGCAGAGCATTTTAGTAAAATCGCAGCTAATTAAGGAGCCATCTGCAGCAACAGTGAAATAAGTTTCAACCGAAACGTTCGTCACGCTGCTTGAGAGAAAGAGGCTTTTTTAAAAGCAGCTTTCAGAATAACATGAAATTAGCTAACATTTGATACGGTGAGTGTTTAAAACTGTTTGTAAGCCACGCAGGCAGGTATAGAGTGCAAGGGAGGCAGCGCTCAAAAATGCTGATAGCTTTGTCATTAAACGACAACACTTTAGCTTCGCTATAAGTGCTTAAACGCAATCAAATACCATCTGATATCATTAATTAGGCAGCATTTATAAACCATATCTATAAACGATCGTTTAACCTCAATGTATTTATTATTATGACAGTGCAATAATGAAGTAATAATGGAAACAAAATTCTACGTGATTGTTCAATTCTACGTGAAATGTAACGTAAAACTGCTAGTGCTAATACGGTTTTTTCACCTAATGTTTTGGTATAAGAGTTTTATTACAATTAACGGTTCTTTAACTAAATATCTCTCGTTTTCAGAAATTATTGTAAATCATAAACGTTCGTTCTGTTCTCATGCAGGACAAACAAACAAGCAAACAAACGAACAAAGCGAAGAAATTAAACATAAAGAAAAACATAAATACGTCACGTGTATTTTTGTACTTGAATTGTTTGCATTGCGATAATTACATTTCGAGATCCTGATAATTGCTTTGAGAATAGGCTGGTTGTAGAGCAAAATTAAAACTGTAAGCACGGGTTTTCATTGAAGCCAGCTGTATCAAATTAAACTTAAAGCGATACATGATGTCTTATTGCATACGGAGCTTGTATTAGCAGTAATGCTGTATAAAACGTGTAAATTTAAACTCGTGATGACCAATAGGTGCAGCCATTTTAACGGTAAGCCGTATAAAACAAGTTTAGATAACATTAAATAAAATTTAAAAAATAATCAGAGCATTCGTAGCACATTCTTCACTAAGTAAGAAAAAGTATAACTTACTTTATCTCGTCAATAAGATCAATAACGTGTTTTTGGTAAAATAGGTCTGTAAGTATTGATTTCGAAACTAAAAGTTGTCCAAAGAGGTATTGTATGTTCAGAAGATCTTCAGAAGATATAAACGCGAAATATTCGGAATTTAAACTTTAAGCTAGTAACTATAAAGAATCTAGGTAATAAAGTCACATTTAAAAAAATCACACGAAAAAAGTCACAGAGGAAAAAAAGTCACAGGAAAAAAGAAATAACCCTAACCCTAACCTCACATATATGTAATGCCATCATAAATAAATTGTGCTGTCAATATGTACAAGTCAATATTGTGTAATATGTATGATTTGCCAGTTAATATATATTGCCACTTAATAAGTGATTTAAAATATTTTCAGTTGTTTTACTTTAATTGTTTATGATACTTAAATAAATTGTGACTGACTTGAATATTTTTCTTTGATGATCTAACTTTTTCGTAGCCAAAATTACAAGTTTTCCGACCGTCATAAATAAATTGTGACTTTTTCTGTAACTTTTTTCGTAGCCGAAATTGTGGCTTTTTTCTGTTACTTTATTGCCGGTCACTGTTATAAAAACATTTTCACAACACAGTGAAAAAATTATTAAATATTAAAAAGCAAGCCTAGCAACACCGCAACTAGATGTCTAGATTTGAAAAATGAAAAAAATGAAAATATGTTTTACAACATAAGCAGGCCTAACTCACAAATTTTTACAGAAAATATACTCTAATTTATCGTTGATTCCAGTCGTTATTTTAAATTCACACTTTGGCTGATGTTTGACTAATTTCTGTAGTAATCCTCTCGAATTTCATAATCTATTTTTTAAACATGTATTTATTTTAGGAAAAAAGATTTACATTGTTACATGTCACATTTGTAAAAGAAGAAAAACAAAATAGTCTGTTAAGACAGCAGGCCTCGCCGGTTTGAGTAATCTAATTTACCATAATAGCTACATGTTATGGCACATTTGTAGTAGGAATAGATGCTGGAATTGGACATGTTATTGTACTTTCACTTTTTACTACAGCCATTAAGCAAGAATTCGAATATTGGAAAATTTTATCATCATATATTTGGGCTATAATTGTAAGACATAATAGCTAAGACGCTGGTCAATATATATTGCCTACCAATTTTGTTAAACGGATGCGCTATGCCAAACAACGAAGCTAATGCCATTAGGGTAAAATGGAACACTGCTTATAGCAAAGTATTTGGTTTTAGATAAAATGACAGCATCAAATTGTTAATGTTTTTATGGCCTGCCAATTATTTAATACATAGCCGAAAACTAAATTTTGTGAGAAAAATTGCAAAGTCCTGGACATTGAGATTTGCAAGGCTATGCTACTATGTAAATAACAGTCAAGTAAATTTAAGATTAAAACATGGTTGTACTATAGATCTAAACGAAAATGTAAAGTTAAAGGTAAAAACCTCATTTAAAGATTATGTTTTAAGATACCTGGTATGGATTCTTGTAACACCGTATATTGTAATACAATTACAAGCGTACTGAAAAGAGTGGACATTACAAAGTTGAATTTCTGTAGATATGTTACTTTACTAACATCCTGTTGTGTTTGTAAGCTGTATATTTTTATGCAAAATAAACTCAAAATAATAATAGGGGCCTAAATTTCATCATTACGTGCTATAATATCTGATAGTCGGAAGTCTTTATTATTTTATTATAATCGCTATAATAAAAAGTATGTGTATATTTTCTTTATAGCCATTATAGGCAGCATGCAGAAAATATGAACTACTTTTTGTGCTTACTTAATGCAACATAGTACACTTCTGAAATCCATAATAAGACAGAAACGCCCTCAATGACGTTTATTGAACCAGAGGGAGTTACTTGGTCCTCAGAAAATTCTACACCACTTGTTAAGTCCTCTTGTAAAGGTAAAAAATTTATTGCGAATAGAAGAGTTACTATTATCTGACTTCTTTAGCTACACTGCCTATACATGATGTTTATAAAACCTTTACGCGTACGCAGAATGATTGAATGAGGCACGAGTAACTTTTAGATGCAACAGAGGTTCCCGCTGACTTTTTAAATATTTTAAAAAGAAACAATAAAACGAGCATTTTTTCGACCTCCCTTTACACGTTTAACTTAAGATTTTATGTGTAAATGTGGGAGTTTCAGTATCGTACCTGTTGGAACCATTGAACTACTATATTTATTTTTTTCTACAGCTGCACAAAATAGCCTGTCACTCTAAATACCATTTGAATGCTACATACAATAAACGTTTTGAATTAGATTAACAGAAATTTTTGTAACGACGAGGAAGAAGCTAAGAAGAAATGCTGCCATCCATCAACCAAATACGCTAGGGGCGGGACTAACATTTTAAATTTGAAGCTTAAATCCTCGGCCGTTGAAGGAAAATTAGCTACTATTTTCGCACATGCGTACTAAGCGCACAATAACGTCTCTTAGCTTACAAATTACAGAGCGTTTACTGAAAACTTGCGTACAACGGTGTGGATACCACACAGGGTCCAGAACTGAATGCTACCGTGCTAAACCATGGTGCAAATTAGCTAATTTCGTAGAATGGTATAGCAGTTCAATTCACTGGCGTTCAGTGCTTGTTTATAAGTATATATTTGCCTATTCAGTACCATGTTTGTGTAATACATTGACTACTTATTATTGTAGTTTTTCCGGTTTGAAAAAACGGCCTTTCTCCGCAACATACCGCGGCGGATTTGGGAATCAAGCTTTTTGGGGTTCTTAATTTAACAGTTTTTGGGAGCCCATCGAAACTGTTTTGATGTTTCTGATGAAGGTAATTTTTGTTTGGTGAGAACACGAATTCTACGTTGTTCCCAAACCTTAAGTCGGCCATTTTTATGTGTAAGCAGTTATCCCCTAAAATGTTGCTAAGTTCTGCAGAACCACACGAAAACTACTACTTTGAAGAACTGAAAAATTTAAGAAAAATTACCTTTAACTGCGCATATAAAAGAACGAAAGGATAATCGACCAACGAATTAAGAGATAAACAATAAAATTAACGGATTACTTGACTTTGACATTTAATATTACCTGTGTATTGCTGGAAGTTAAATTTTAATGAAGTATAATATAGTAAGTTTTGCCTCCACATTAACTTTGATAAGTTCTTTAATCTGTATGATTATCACGTTTTACTACCGAAAGTATAGCTGCGTTCTTTTAACAATAAAGATTAATTAAACAGTAGTGAAACGTGTCCGTTAAATTTTTGAAATCAAAATTGACTAGAAAAAAGACAATGTTAAAGGGTCGGGACTCACCTGGATTTGAGTGAAGAACCTTTTGATTACAAGTTGAAATGCCACGACAAACCTTGCAGGCAATGCTACACACAGCCTTATAAGATCATGCTAGATTTACTCCTTGTTCAACGCTTGTGAATATTAATTTACTTAAACAGGGGTTCTCAACCTGGGTGTTTATATTAGCAAACCCCTGGGCCTAGGGATCACAGGGCAGTTTACAGGAGTACTGGAGTACTAGTACTAGTGCTTTAAATCCACATTTTGTAGCGAGAGGAAATGACTATTACAGATGTGTGCACCGTGTCAATTTAGTTCACGACTTCATACTCAAACAGCAAATCTAAATGGTTCCTAATTATAGGAATGAATGTGCAGGATGTCTCATATGTCACTATACACTTTACATTTTCTATGTTTTTTTAACAAATAAGGCAGTGTTTAAAAATTGGAACAGATGAATTAAAACATTGGACAATTTTTTTAGTCAAATTAGACAACAATTTCGAAAGAACTGCTTCTCTAGTTGAAATTACTGTTTTCATTACCATTTTCGGAGACCTCGAGAGCTTTAGAGATCAATTCAATGGCAAGTCAGTCAGACATCTCGTATCGAGAAAGTCTCTCACATCTCATGAGTTGTGAGAAAAAGCTGCACCTTGTCAAAAAACTGCACTGTTAATAGTGAGTGAACAATGTGGCCCATATGATGCTCTGAATTTCCACTGAACTTCAGTTGGTGAACGAATGACTTCATGCCAGACTGATTTTGCACCTCCTTTCTAACCTTAGCGTCGTTACATAGCAACGGTTCCAATCAAACAATGAATAAAAAGAATTGCAAAAGGCCCCTTTTGATTCACGTAATAGCTTGCCGGAGAAAAACTTAAAAAGACAATCAGAAAGCAAAGTGTACATTGATTTTGAGGCTTTGAGGCACCTTGGTATTGAATAAATTCTGAGATGGGATGCGGTAAATTTAGAGGTGCTTAATGAAAAAAAAAGGTTGAGTACCTCGGACTTTAAAGCTATAATTGAGACTTTGGTTCATTTCTTGTATTTAATTAATTTAGAATAGGGAATGAAGCGTTGGTAATTGATTAACTGTTTGAATATAACCTTATTTTAAGGGTATAAACGAATGAGCTTGCAGATTAAAGGCCACAATTATAAATTTTGGGAACCATACTTGAGTAAAGGATAAAATTTCAAAAGCCAAGAACTAAGTCTGAAAAGTTCAAAAAGCCCTCGCTCAAAGCTAAGCTCAGTCCCAACTTTTTTACATTTGCTGCTTCTTGCAGAAATTTAGGTTCCCAAATTTCATAACCACGAATTTATTCAAACGTGACGTTCATTACCCTACATTACGTTAAGTTACGTTAGTCTTGAAAAGAAAATTATAAATAATTAACTAATGAAACAATTGTATATAAAATTTACTGAATAAAAACTATCTAATACGGAAATCTTTGGTTACATTAGTAGTAGAAATTTATCAGATTAAGTTAATGAACTACATATTAATAACAGAAGTTGCACTTTCAGAAACGAAAGAAAAAATATTCAGACTTGATTATCACAAAATTGAAAAGATTTCACAAGTAAAAATATATAAATATGTAGCAATACATGAAAAAGTCCTAATGAAAGACTGAAACAATTAATAAAAAAATCAGTCGAAATGGAGGAAGGGGAGAAAAAAGCAAAAAAGTCACTAGAATTTTATATTGTGTTATGTGGTTTTGAATTTGTAACGCAACTATTAATTAAAGATATAATATGTAGTATATAAAAAAACCATAAGAGAAAAATAAAAATAAAAAAAACATGAGAAAATCCTTAATAACACAGCACAACAGCATTAAGCACACTAAAGATTATGCAGTGGAGATGCACAATTATTAGCAAATAGTCTGCTGGGATGAAAAATAGAAAAAGTTGTATTGTAAACTGAGAGAACAGGAAGAACAATAGTAGGATACCACAAGCAGTTTTGTTTCTGTTTTTATTTGCTTAACACACCACAAACACTTAGACTTCGTAATAAAAAATATAATTTACAATATAAAATATTGTCGATTTTCTGTTTTCTTCCGCCCGACAATACAGTGGTATATACTAAAACATCATCTTTTTCAAATTCCTCTAATGGGATATTTTTCAATTAAATATCTTCACCGTCTGCACGGTTCCAGAGGATTTGATGATAGTCTTTTAAAGATATTTTCAAGAGTTTGATTATTTTAGCAAAGTAAGTCTTTTCATTATGTTTCACTATGATGTACCATTGTGTCAACTGCAATTTGTACTATCTGTAAAAATAACTTCATAACTTCTAAAATGTTTATTAATCTAGTATTTATTTAACGTCGGTACTTACAACATTTGAAGCACAAGTTATACAGCTAATACCCTAACCCTAAACGAATAACAGTCATATTTTAAACTTAAATTTTTCACTGATTATTTATTTGTCTTTTATTCACTTAGGGCTAGCGTTAAATTGTCAAAACTGAAATAAAACAGTTCACACTAAAAAACCGAATTGGAGCTGGTTTATTTCTTCTCCAAAATTGCTTATCTAATAATTTGATAAACAAAAAACCAAATGTACGCGCTCCCTACTAAGCTTAATTAAACTCTCGCTTTGACTGTATCCAAGTATGGGCTCATTGGAACCGTTCCAAATATGGGCTCAAGTAATCACTAGTCAGTCATCTTACGCATCGTCGTTGTAGTGAATACGTGTCTCACCGCCACGTAAGAGGATTTGCTTATATGTCTCGCTTCGGGTCAAAGGTCACGAAGTATTTCTTTTTTCATCAGACTGGATCTTCTTCTCTACGTAAGGCCACAGATGGAGTAGAGGTCTTGTGCATGGCTGAATATGGCGCATGTGCGTGCAGGAAAATTTTCCACTAAGGACAAAGTGGGTCCAAGCTACCTACCATTTCCTCTAGTGAACGATCGCTGTCATAGTGTCTCATGATCTCGATGGATCAGTCAGCAAGCAGTCTGCGGCACACAATTTCGCGCTTAATTTCTGCCGCTTCTGTAACTTAACCAATCAAGCACGAGTTCTGGGACTTAGTGGTCGGTCAAACACAACTTTTTGAGAATGCACCTCAGAAGATCGTCTATAGGCTGAGTGTCTGAAATAAAAAAAAACAGCTCGATCTTCTGATTTGATGTTTTAAGTATATTATTCGTCTAGTCGCCTGGTCGACAATTTGAGTCAATTAGTCTTCCCGGCCTTTTTTGGACGTGTAGCTATGACATTGACACGAGATCTGGACGCCAAACCGGCTGGAGACGCGTTTAACAGATGCACATGAGAAAAGAAATCCCATTGATGCAATTACAATATTAATTGAACACACGTTCCAATGTTACAATGCCGATATTTTATCGATCTGCAAGTGCAAGCCTGGGCGCCATCTATAGCCAATATATGGATGAATTCTATGAGGACGTTACTTGGGCATTAAAAAGACTAGAATTACTCGACTGTCGCAGCATGCTGCAACAACGTCAGTTACGTTGGCAACAGGACGCCTCTCGGGCAATGTGAGTTGACAGTTTAAAACGCAAATATTTACATGCGGAGAGATGAAGTGGTTTCCGAATATTGACGCTGAATAGAAACAACATTTGCAAGATCAGGTGAACATGAAGGCTGACAAATAGAGATGCACTCAGTGATGCAAACATTTCTACACACACACACACACAGCTTCACTGTGACCTTCAACGCGCATTAATCTCGGAACTATTTTCAGGTGCATATGTAGGTAAGGGCAATAAAAAACGGCCAAAGTTTACAATTCCCCACACACAAGAAATTAGTTCGTGAAGCGGCTTAGGATTAGTGTTAGGATTAAGGTTGGGGTTAGGGTTAGGGTTAGGGTTAGAGTTGTATTAGGGTTAGGGTTAGGGTTACGGTTAGGATTAAGCCTAACTACAATGCGAATTTTTCATGTAGTACACCCTTTGTATCGCACGTCTGAGCAAAGAACACAAGCAGCAAAGAACACATTTTGTAAATTTTAAATCTGACAGACCTAACGCAAAACACACCCATTTTAAAACAGAGAAATGGACAAAAAACGTAGATCACCATTATTATCGCATGAAAAGGTATGAATATTTTACTTCAGGAGACGAGAATGTAATCAAAGAAGCATCCGAAGCTTTGCAAAAACGTTTTCAAACGTACCAAACGTGTTGTGTTATGATAGGTTGTGAAGATAGTTCCGACTTTCGGGATTAATGCGCGCTGAAGCCACACGTCTGTGCTTTAGTATTTAGTGTATGTGTTGACATGCTTGCATTTCTCAGTTTCTAAACCTCTAGTTTTTCCACGTTGCTTAGTTTATAAATCAGGCCCAGACTGGCGTCAAACCTCGAAAATTAGTGACCAAGGTCATTCAAAGTCAAAGAAATCGTGTTATGTGTAAACTGGGGTAGTTTTTTCATTACATAAATGTAATAAATCTTTAAATCAAGCCACTGACAACTCAGAACATTTTTACCTATTATGATTATTGTTATTGTTGTTGTTGATGTTGCTGTTATTGTTATTATTACTATTATTATTATTATTATTATTATTATTATTATTATTATTATTATATAGTATTGGTGACAGCCATCCGCTGTGTTCGGCTTTTGTTCAAAAAAGTGAACGGGTACGTATTAATGGTATGAAATGACATAGTTGTTTCGTGTCGCGTATCATAGGTAAGCTTATGTATTCATCATAATGTGAAAGTATCGTGTGTCGTACCATGTGTCTTACATAGATGTCATTTCTGGTCCACCCTGTAGAATCAGAAGATCACCTTTGTGGCTATGAAGGGTGAGGGAAGGTAATTAGACGAGAGAGGTGCCACGTAACGCGCGTCTCATAGAATGAGTTAATTATTAAACTCAATGCGCTTTTGAAACGCCATTGAACAATCATAGGCTCTAATTAGCACACTGCGCCGGATGTAGCTTCCTGCCGACCGGAAGCACATTATCCTGAAAATATTTGCTCTGTTTGAAATCACAAGTCAGTGTTTGGGAAGTCTGATGAACAGGAAGAGAAGAGACAGAGGTATGTCCAAACACCAAAACTCAGACTGTGTCTTAATTATGCATTAATGAATTTGCTGCTACTTAAACTTGTTAGTAACTTCAACTTTTCTTTCACAGTTCTCAGCTTCGTAGCTGACGTTTTCGCGCAAATCGTTTACGAGTCATTTTTTCTTGCAGACCGACCTAAAAAGCGAAACGGAATGGAACGGAATACAAAACAAAACAAAATAAAATTTAAAAATGGCTACTATAGCAGTTCCAAACAGCTTGAAGGAAGTGACTGATAACATTTATACCACCGACACTACTGATGATAATACTGCTGCAACTGTTGCTATTGTTATTGATGATGACAATAATGATGATGTTGATGATGATGATGATTACGATGATGACAACGATGAAGACGACGACGACGACGATGATGATGATGAATGTGATGATGATGATGATTGATGGGGATAAACTGATATGTGCTGCCATCTCTTAGGCCCTTAGGCCTTGAATGAATTTTAGGCTTTATATTTGTTAGCCTGTACTTACATACTCAGGTGATTCAGTCTGGTTTTATGCAGAAGTCAGTAGGACAGTAGACTGTTATATTGTCTACATGTTTGCTATCAGTTTCTAAGTTTCTACTCAATTTAGCCCAATTTAATGATTTGGTAATGCTTGTGACCTGTTTCTGCAGTTTTTTGATACCTTAAAGTTTAAATGCCAGAGCTGGCCAATAAGTTTAATATGATTATTAATTATGGATTACTTAAAGGAGAAGTTTAATTTCTATTTCATGTAACATTTTGTACTTTGCAATGCTACATTTACCATTTGTTGTAATTTGTAAAATTTTTGTAATTCACACCTAAATGATTAAATGTTTTGATTTAGTTCTTATTATATAATAATCTTGTAATCTCCTGAATTTGCAAAATGCTTTATTTTATTTTCTCAGAATAAATAACCGTTGGCAAACCAATGCGGAATTTTAAGTTTTGTTTGGAACATTCCGTCATCTACAATGATGATGATGATGATGATGATGATGATGATGATGATGATGATGATGATGATGATGATGATGATGATGATGATGATGATGATGATGATGATGATGATGATGAAGATGAGGTTGAAGAAGATGGTAAGAATGACGAAATAAATTCTAAGACGTTGGTAACGAATCCATATTGTAATGAGAACATTTATGATCATGATGACACTGACGGCGATATTAATGACGACTCCTATGGCAGTGACTTAGACAATAATGGTGATGCAAGGTAAATGATGACCTTGAGTAGAATGAAAACAACAAACATGAAGACGATGACAAAACATCGACAATAATAATGATAATGATAATCGTGATTATAATGGTGACAACAACAATGACGTAGCCGCTACTGATGATAACGATAAAGATGATAACGACAATGATAATGATAAGATTGATATTGACAAGTTGACGGTTGTAATGCCGTTGACGATGCTGATGACGACAATGATACGCAGCAGGCAAGGTAATGCAACCTACAGTGAAACAGGAACTTCACCTGAGATCATTTGATACACGAACCTCGTGCATTTTACTAATTCGTCCTAATTTCCTCCACCAGTAAACAAGACTGACAGCTAAACAAACTTTATCTCACCGAGATCACAGCATGGTGGATACAGTGGGCTGGGCAAACTTCGATCAAACTGACTTTAACTGTTGCTTAGAGAACACAGGACGCCTTTATTACGCCTGTCAGTTCAACAATAACCTCTCGAGAAGCATTGTTCCGTCTTTGACTTCCTAAGTGTTGCTGCAATCTGGCAAAGTAATGGAATTTGCTGGTGTTGCCAACCTCTGTTTCCACGTCTGAAAGAAGTGTCCCTCCCCGCGGAGGAGCATTCGTGGCATTAATGGCTACTTATGAGGTGTAACAACACCGTGCAGCAGAAGTGTGCGTTTATTTCATCCTACCTTGCTTATTAAATCACAATGAATTTTAACCGGGTAGGCGCACGGATTTGGGGAGGTATTAATTTTCTCGCAATTGGACGCTTGGACAAAGTTGCGATTCTGTGGCGAAGAAAGAGGCGGGAGATTTTTGCAAAATATTTTTTTAAACTTTGTAGAAGAGCTGTCAATAACATCTCGCACCCTCGCAGCCTTTTAATTATTCAGTTTAGAACAAAGAAGCGTTTGTATTTGTTTCAGCACCATTATGCAAAGAATTATTGTTGAAATAAAAGTGAATAAATGATATTTGATTGTAATATTAGATTATTAGTTGATTACATAACTGACTACTTTAAGAGCTTTACTATTCAAATTATTGAATTTTTCTTGTCATTATTTCAGAATAGCTGAAAACGATTTTATCTGTCAATCGTTAATTGTGCTTATTATGCTACGTAGTACGTACCCAATAAATCGTGCAAGAACAAGAAATCTGTTGTGTTATAGTTTAATTTCGAGTAAGCTAGATATAGTGGTTAGTTTTTGTGGCACTTTAACTGCAAGAATTTCATTTCGCCTTCCACTTTGTCTAATTAAACAAAGAATTACTATGGTGAGACTGACGACCATAATGACGGTGATGACGCTCATGATGACGATGACGACGATGATGATAATAACGATGATAATGATTATGATGATGATAATGATGGCAACAGCAATTATACAATGAGAAATAATTATGAATATAACATTTTTAAGGGCGTATACTGTTTTATTAATATGTTATCAATTGTTATCAATTGATTACCGAATACTGAGACGTGATCAGTTGTTATGGATGCAGATACTCAGTAGCGTTAAACCAAAGTTTCCAAACAATCAAATGAAAAGGGAAAAACGAAAAAAACAAGGACACAGTGAAAAGAAAGACATACAAACGCATGAAATCAAACACTTTGGGTGTTTCGTTATCAAAATTAACGCCTCAGGACTAACCGAAAATGGTAAATTTAGGCTTTGTGGAAGGTCCTGCTCAAATTATGACCTCGCATTGACGGCTAAACCTTTTCCACACTTAACGGAGGTTTTCTGATTTCATCTCAAAAAAATAAACGAAAAGAGACCTTGATTATGTCAGATTACCAAACATCTACCCGTGTAGTGAATAGTTGCAGGTATTTCTGCTCTATATGCTGCACTGCTGTCGAGTGAAGTGAGACTCCCTTTGGTCTGTCCATGACCCTCACAGTACCACACGTCTTATTCTCTTGGACATGGTCACGCCCGAACTATGCTAATTGGATGACAGGGCGGTGCATTCGGTTTCAGCTCAAAACAGAGTGGGACTTACACGTGTTAGATGTGCAATTAATTTCAACAAGACAGAGGACCTTGTTGATTTGTAGCTATAATCATTGGCGTTTGTACTGCAGCGCCCCCGCGGAGACAAGACAGGAAACAGAAAGCTTTAATGAGCAAATCTCAAGCTTAATTAATTAAAATATCTGCTTTCTTACAAAGGTAATTATCCAATACCGTGCGATCAGCCACATAAGTAGGCAAAGCAAAGTCGGCGAGTGTATAATTACTGAAACAAAGACAGCCTAATTAGATTAGTACAAATGGAGTAAATTCTAAGTTGAGAACATGAGAATTTCGTAATTAATGTGCTTAAAGACATGCAAGAATGATCCAGTGTCTTTGTATTAAGGTTTTTGAAGGGGAAACAGTGACCACACGTTGGAAGATTCAAACTGTTGGTATAGTACAAACTGTACAAGCAGATCATGGCACTACTGAATGCCACGTTTGTTTAAATACTAATTCTAATCTATTGAAGTTCTAAAATCCATCAGTTTCGCTTGCAATTAAGTTTGTAAAGATTCGCTATAAAAATCCAAGTAAATCCAAAATGTACGTACCTGTAATTACCAAACCTTGGAAAGGGTAATAATGATATTCTGATATATGTGGAAAATGATGCATGGGGCAAAAAGGATTTGACAACCACTGTGCTCTATTATATGAAAGTGTGAATTGTATCACTTTTTGTAATAGTGTTTCGTAAAATTAACTAAGTAGATGTCAAAGCCAGAATCTAGATCTACGTATAGCACATTCAGATACAAAATTCGTGTATTAAACATCATTTTTCCATTTGATGACTTCAAAGTAATTGGTGTTAGTTATTCTAGTAAAATCAGAGGCTCAAGTAGGCGTGTGATGTTGTCACACGCTTTGAGTGTTTACTATTTACAATGTATTTGTTATAAGACTCCTGCGTTTCTTAGGGAATGTTGTACTTAAAAAGCAGTGGAGAAAGAGCACGCCCTTGTCTGACGCAGTTAGCAATGAAAAAAGTTCGTTAGCAAGAATGCGCAACAATATGAGTAATTTTGCTAATTGTGTACTATGTGGAGTTAAGGGTTTGACAAATCATGAAAACCATTGCTGCTAATGAGTCATTAGTTTATCGGCTTGAATAATTTGATGACTACAGAACACTATCAGAATATAGATATTAGTGTATGATTTAGACTTTAGATTTAATACTTTATTTCAAACATAATTTTTATATTCAATACAGAACAAACAATAACTACACTAAACAAAGCTACACTACACTATACTACACTACACTACACTACACTACACTACACTACACTACACTACACTACACTACACTACACTACATTACACAACACTACACTACACTACACTACACTACATTACACTACACTACACTACACTACACTACACTACACTACACTACACTACACTACACTACACTACACTACACTACACAACACTACACTACACTACACTATACTACACTACACAGAAAATGAACGCATGAAAATTACTAAATTTCACTAACGGAAAAAATACTAAATTTCTTCAACGATAAAAGCAAGCATATCCAAACATGGCCACGAAAAACATGCATCTCCAAGTACGTAGAGGCTATACATCTAGGCTATAAATTTTACCTTTGTTGATACAGAATTTTACGACACAAATCTTTAATTTCATAGATGAATCTTGCAACAGAACTGATAATATTTTTACAAATACTGTTTTCACTGTTGTTCAACCTAGTACACAAGCTATACGTGGACTTACAACGTAATATATCAAAATATGTTAGTATAGTGCACAAGGTTAGCAGTTAATTGCTCTTGCACTAGCATTATAAGAGAACCCAAAAAATTTGGGCCCTGAGACATTTTGGGCAGCTTCTTGTTTTCTAAAATTATAATTATAAAATAAGTAATATGAAAGAATATAATACACTTCTTTGAAAATGACAACCAATTTCTTATTACTACGAAGATTAATCATAATGACAGTTTCTTTTTCTTGTTAATAGATGATAATATAATGTGTAAATATACACAGCAAAATGTTTAAAACGCTGAACAGGTATCGCCATCTATAAAAATATTAGTAGTGCTAATGTGAGACATCTCTTTTGTAATCTGCCAAGGAATGAACAGAAAGTTAATCACCTTAAAGTCAACCAGAAGATACAAATTGTTCATAGAACTATTAAAACTTAATATATAGGGTGTTTGAAAAAAAATTACATCACTTTTGTCACATAAGTTTAAATAATTTCTACGTTTTAAAAAGTGAGCTCTCTAAAAGGCATGTTGAAAAGGTATATTTCATATCATACAACTGAGTTGTTGGGAGCAGACGTAGCAGCGTCACTCCGCGGGAAGCAGAAATGTTATCTTTTCCTCCTCCCTTCCCACACCTCCGAGGCGACACTCGATTCAGCGCCAGTTGTTCACTTTGGAGGCAACATTATGGCGGCTAATTCGGCTTAATTTGTATCCAGCTAACAATGCCATGTGTTTATGTTTCTGCAAGGGTTATTTTGTTTGTAAAAGTTGATGGTTGGAGATGCCAATTACCTTAATTATGACAAGTCGCGCGTGGATAGAGTTACCAGGAGTTGATTACCTTAAACTGGTCTGGATTGCGTCGGGATTTCCGAATGAGATGCTATCAGAAGCCGACCCCCCCCCCCCTAGTCCCATATGATGGCGTGGTCACGGTAATAAGAAATGTAGAAAGGAGATATTACTGCTATTACCAAAAAATATGGCTTTTTATGGTAGGCACTGCATTGAAACATTTCTTTTTTAATGTGTGATTTTTTATTTAATCTATCTATTGTTATCATTAAGAACTACCTCTTTGTTATTCGAATTGAGACTCAAAACTATTACATGAAATAATTGTAGTAATAAAAATAATAATAAAATTTAAAAGCCAAATTTAACCTAATAGGAAATGTGAAAAACTCGGAACTGACTTTGAACCACAAACCTTTGGATTACAAGTTGAACGTGATATCTACTAGACTACTCAGCTCTTGTGATTACGACAAGTCTTAATTAAACTGTAATCCTTAATTGAGTTTGGCTCACCAAACAATTGATTTTTTTCGAGTTATAGTTTACTCACACTACACTAATCGTTTACCAGTTAGATTAATTTCTGTTATTAATTTAAAGCCTAGAATAATCTCTGGGCGTTGAATTAATTGTTCATAATCTTAATTAATAATATTTACAATATGACCTTAATGTTGACTGTGAATGCATAACAGGCAACAACTTATATCCATACCTGCGTATTCTAATTCTTATATCCAGCCTTAAATCACCTCGGAATTTAAAATTCGTTCTGTTAACTTTAACTAAAAGGGTGGCTGATTCTCTAACGATACGGTTTTCTGCCACTCTATCTGTAAATTTAATTATTTTTTGCTTGTGTATATTTATTGTGTATGATTACAGGAGATAAACTAACTTAATCTGAATGTGAGTCCGTGAATATTGTTCGTGTGGCGCATTTTATTGAATTTAAATTATGACAAATGTTAGGCCTATGTTTTTCATGAGATGTCCATGTGATGATGAAGACAATTTTAGATAGAAGAATTGGTGAATGTATGGTTGGATGGCTGGATAAACGGATGGATGCACGGATGGATGGATGGATGGACGGATGGATGGACGGACGGATGGATGAACGTATGGAAGGACGAATGGATGGATGGATGGATGGATGGATGGATGGATGGATGGATGGATGGACAGATAGATAGATACATAGGCAGACAGAAAGACAGACAGACAGACAGACAGACAGACAGACAGACAGACAGACAGACAGACAGACAGATAGTTAGATAAATCCTTTATTTGCCAATTAAAATCTTGCATATTCAAAGTAAAAGTACATTGCACATAAGAAATGTGCACTGCGTACAGGAGGCAGCACACCAGTCAATCATATACAACGTAAGTGACTGACTGAATATTGGCAATAGCGTCATTTACAACTAAAATTACGAAAAAAAATAAATCTTGATATATAAAAACAAAACACAGAGCTTATTTACAAAATTTACGTATTAACAAATAATTAAGTGACTACTAAGATGGCGCAGACAAAATCATGACATTGGTGTATGGACAAAATTAAGTACATATGTATAATAATCAGTAATATTCTATATCGTAATTAAGATCATAACTAAATTAAATATTACTAAATTTAGGGTTGACAACAGCCTAACAAAATGATGTCTATCTTTGGGTATTCTAGGGTACTTATGCGGGGTGTTTTCGGCTATAAGCGCATTTATTTATACTTACTTGTGCGATTTTATTATAAAATCCCAGGGTGTTAATATTCATCAGAATAATATTAACCACGTTATCAAACAGAAAGTAAGTTCTATAACATTAAATATTAAATTTTATTTCGTTAAAATTAATTATTAATAGACCAAGGCATAAGGCAGAGAAGTATCCATATATAACCCTAATCGATAAAGTTAATATACTGATGAAACTGATTGATTGATAAGAAGTTTATGTAAAGGCGAACTAAACAATTAAAATCAATTCTCAGCATTTTTACTTGCTTGGAATTGTCTGAATTTGATTTTAAATTCCCCTTCCTCAGAGCAGCAAGAACAAAGCAAGTCAATCGGTTTAGCGCTTGATTATAAACACAAATTAACCTGACAAGAAAATATTTTGCAAATGCAGGTAATTCCCCGGCAAAAACCGCCACAATTACCTCTCTAGAGATTGAGTCGTTATCACAGCGCGAATCGATACAACGCCAAATTCTGACAAATTGCCGCTCATTACGTCTATAGTTATTGTTCTTTATTCTGAAAATGCTAAATTAATGGTGAAATAAGTGCCCAATTGTAGGAACAATACGCCCTCAATGAAGCAAAAGCTCTGAGAGCTGTATATGTTGTAATTGGACCGCTTGCAAGTCTTAAAAGTAGTGGGCGTTTAAACGAAGAAATAAGATATCTGCAAGAGTTTCATTTCAACGATGGCCAGGGGCGGATTTCAAAGGTATAAGCCTACAAAAAACGAATAGCCTAAATGTATAGGCTACGCACTACATCCAATTGTGCTATTCTGCCGATCCCGAAATCTATTCGCACGCAATATTTCAGCACAAAATCGTATGCATTTGATTAACTATTAGGTTAAAAATAAACTCCCACACAAGTCAAATTGCCATCAAACTTCATGGAAACTATTAAAAAAGAGAGCTGTTCTTCAATGTTTATATAGAGTTACTAACAGCCTTTGTCGTTACTGGTAACGAACGAAAATGATTTTGATAATCGTGCCTTTGGCCAAAAGGTGAGTTGCTGTTTCGTCAATCAGAAAAGATGATTCTAAAACATTGGACAATGAGAAGTGTGCTGCACATGTTTAGATGTGCTGCTCTTAGAAGTATCAAATTTTTATGTCTAAATGACCCATACGGCCAAATAATCTTTGTCCAAAACAAACTTTGCCCAAACTGTCTCAAGTTGCCTTTGTGGCAAAGCATCCTGTGTCCAAATGTGTGGGTCTATTGTGAAAAATGAAAATATTTTGTGTACAATATAAGCTCAATAGCTTATAAGAAAAACAAAAAACAAACAACAAAAAAGAAAAACAAATATAACTTTCTTGATTTCAGCACGTTCACTTTTAAATGATTTAGTTATTGTTTTTACTAAATAACATTATCTGTTTAATAGGTCCGTCTCAGGACTCCGAGAGCCTAGCAAAACTTAGGGCCTTAGGATATGGCCTCTTTAACCTAATGTTAATCCGCCTCTGACAATGGCATTAAATTTTGTTAATGAGAATTACGTCATAATCTAATGGCGAGTTTGAATCTAATCAACATAAATTTGCTCGAATTTTCTTTATTTCTATTAAAGAAACTTTAACGACCAAGTTTGTGATTCAAAAGTAATTCCTCGTAAAAACCTATTTCTATGCTATAGTTGTATATGATAACTCTATAATTTTGAAATATGCCATAAAAGAATTGCTCACCCGCTTTTTCCGCTAAAACTCTCTTGTCCTTCTCTAAATTATATGTTACAAAATTTGAGTTTTTTGTTGCGTTGGGGTGGGAAAGGGATGTGATGTGAGAGGCCGTTGTGAAGCCAAAAACCTTTGAAATTGAACTGTCAAAGCCCATGTTTGCATTCCCAATAGAGACAGTAGGCAGTGGGTAGTACCAAGACCAGAGTTCCCTTTTAAATTCGTTTACAGATTTCACTCATAATTTCTTGATTTAAATTACATGCCAACATTGACGTAGTTCAAAGTATTTATAAGGTAGTTTGTGACGTCACTAAATGACGTTATTGCTAGTTGTTAATGACGACATGTTCTTAGTCCGAAAGTCAGCAGGGTAAGGATGAGGCGATGGTGCCTTTTGGATTTTGGCTAAGTGGAGGAACGATGGTCTTGCCCTTTCAGCGTCTTTGTTTGGCAATTTTTTTTTGTTAAATTTTGTTTTCGTTTGTTCAACACAAAATGGCGGCAAAAACGCATCAAAAAATCGCAAAAGCCGTTCACGCTTCTCCGTACACGTATGAAGAAGTGAAAGCAATTACGGATTATCTTCTAGACCACACCAAACGAAGACCATTATTGGCTATCATCCTAGGCACGGGTTGTGGTGGTTTGGCAGACGTCTTGGACGAAAAGGAGGTTTTTAACTACAAGGACATACCAAATTTTCCTGTCAGCACTGTTCCAGGACACGCTGGGCGGTTGGTTTTTGGACAGCTTGCAGGGGTGGATGCAGTGATGATGCAAGGGAGGTTCCATACATATGAAGGCTATGACATTTCCACTTGTGCCATGCCTGTCAGAGTCTTTCACTTGATGGGCGTTGAACATTTGATTATCACGAACGCCTCTGGCGGCTTAAATCCAGACTACAACGTGGGTGATTTCATGATAATCAAAGATCACATTTTCTTCCCCGGATTCGCAGGTAATCAACAAGTGATGTTGTCAGGTCATAATTACCTTTTATAATTAGCAATTTTCAATTCTGGGTTTACAATGGCCAGAAAAATAAATAAAAAAGAAAACAAAAACAAAAAGGTAACTAAAAAAACAAATTTATGTAACTCGGAAACAGGACTATAGTGAAGTAACTTCGAAACACCAAAAATGAAAATGCGGTACCTGCAAATATGACAAAAAGAAGCAATTAAAGCTGCCACGGTTCAGTAGAAATAAGGAATTGAATATACATGTTAAGAGCATTTATAGATACACTGCTACTCGTTTTTTCACATTTTTTACCTTTAAGACACCTACAGATGCAGAACGGCTGCTTATAAATTCATCGGGCTTCTTGTTTGAGGACTAGAAAATGGTTCCAAATGTAACTTTACTTGCTTTAAGAACGTCAGTGTTTGCCAGTCTTGTCAGCTTTAACTAATAATAATGTTATGACCCGCCTGCCGATTCTAATTTAAGCGCCAGGTTGGCTTCTCACCTGTGTTCTGTAACTTGCTTTTGACCTAGTTAGTTAGTTGTTACAGAGGTGGAAGTAATGTCGGCTGCTCAGGATGACAGCCCGATGTTTCGTTTTTGTTATTTTGTGTTCACTGGCAATAAAAATGAAGTAATGTCGCAAATGCATCTCCGTTTATTCACCGTATTTTTGTAACCAACTTCAACTCATAACAATAACAATAACAGTAACAGTAACAGTAAGAGTAAGAGTAAGAGTAAGAGTAAGAGTAAGAGTAAGAGTAAGAGTAAGAGTAAGAGTAAGAGTAAGAGTAAGAGTAAGAGTAAGAGTAAGAGTAAGAGTAAGAGTAAGAGTAAGAGTAAGAGTAAGAGTAAGAGTAAGAGTAAGAGTAAGAGTAACAGTAACAGTAACAGTAAGAGTAAGAGTAAGAGTAAGAGTAAGAGTAAGAGTAAGAGTAAGAGTAAGAGTAAGAGTAAGAGTAAGAGTAAGAGTAAGAGTAAGAGTAAGAGTAAGAGTAAGAGTAAGAGTAAGAGTAACAGTAACAGTATCTGTAGCAGTAACAGTAACAGTAATAATACCAATAACAGTGACATGACAGTGACAGTAACAGTAACAATAACAGTAGCAGTAACAATAACAATATCATTAATATTAATTAACATTAACAATCAAGCAAACATGGAAAAACACGAGATATATAATAACTCATCACAAAGGAAATTACAAAACGGAAAGACGTAGCCCGCACGTATTTCACTGATTTATCGATAATCAAACGTTGATAAAATCTAGTGTTTATAGTTAAAAATACCTCACCCAAACCACCCGATTTCCAAAAAAATCATTAATAAAGTGGCATATTATTTGTCAGAGCTCTACTTCTTCACTTTTCATAATGAATAGAAATTTGTCTTTATCACGCAAAACCGAGAAATTCAGGACGGAGCTCACAAATATTTGCATGCAATTTAAGATTTAGTTCGTTGTGTTTAGATCAGTATAGTACAAAATGTTTTTCTTTCTGTTCTCCTGAATTACACTGTTTGCCGTCTTTTATTAACTAGTATTTTAGTTTTGCTTGTGGTGTCTGTCAGTTTCTATATGTAACGGGAACTGATTATTAATTTGATAAAAGCGACTTTTGATTTAAAACTAATTTCATTAGTTAACAAGAAATTTTCCAACTTTAAATGAATTTTTAAATTAACAATGTATGTGCAAAGTTTAAATTTAAAAATCCATAACTAAAAAAACGACAAATAAGAAAGAAAAACACGACATTTCAAATTGCCATTGCAGTTTAAATGACGAAAAAAATCTCATGTAACTAATATCAATTTTTGACGTGTTTTGTATGTGTTAAAAGAATACAGCAGCACATAGAAACACAGTGATAAAAACACATTGGAAAAACACAGAAGTATAAAATCACTGGCTAACGTGACATCTGTTACAGTACATCTGTATTTCTCCCTTCTGCTTTTTTCCTTGTTTTCCAATTGCGAGATTTTTAAATTCATTTTTACTGTTCTTTGTGTTGTTACGTTAACTTTGTGTCCTTCGGCATCATTATTACTTTATCTATTTCAGCCATAAATATTCTTTATATATACACATTTTGTAATTTCAGTTCTTTAGACTCTAACAGGCATTTTTTTGTTTATCGTTTCTTGATTTAAACGAATAAGTTTTAGTTAAATGAATTGTTGACCTTACTAAATCTTTTAGCTGCAGATTTAGCATATACACTAAATACAGTATCACTGTTTTGGTATACAGTTTCTTGAAGAAAATACAGTATACTCAGTACCCTGCTTTAAAGATTTCATGAGTGTCACTAAAACTGACGGAAGATAGTAACTTTCACCAGAACAGTCTTTTTCATGATGTGCTTCTGCGAGCTAGTGCTCCCCCATTTTATATAATTAGCTGCTTTATGGTTCTCTTCCATTTTGCAGGTAACAGCCCTCTCCGAGGCCCCAATGACCAGCGATTTGGTGAACGGTTCATTCCTGTGAGTAACGCATACGACCAACATCTACGAGATCTAGCCAAAGAAGCGTGCAAAGATTTAGGCTTCAAAAACTTCATCCGCGAGGGCGTCTACGTCATGTTAGGAGGTCCGTCGTTCGAAACTGTGGCAGAAAGTCGACTACTGCGCCTCCTGGGCGCGGACGCTGTTGGTATGAGCACTTGTCACGAAGTGATTATTGCCAGACACTGTGGCCTGAACGTTCTGGGTATCTCAATGATTACAAATATGGTCGTCATGGACTACGAAAGCAAGGAATTGGCTAACCACGAAGAAGTCTTAGAAACTGGTCGCCAGCGCAGTGTGGATATACAAAATCTGGTGCTGACTGTTGCATCAAAAATGAAGAAATGAAGATCCAGCCGCAGCGGCAGCGCCAGTAGTAGAAGCAGCCTTAAATGAGGACAGATGAACAGCCTCTGATCACAGAATTTTAAAATTAAATTTGTATTAGGGAACAAACCTCTTTAGCGTATGTGTAGTCTGTGTATGTATGTTGCATGTCTCAGGTCCAAACTGTGTGTTTTTGTAATTGTCTTGAATAATACCTTTGACGATAACATTTGCTTGCAAGGAATGAACGTTGGGCAGTCGTTTTTTGTGACCAGATATTTGCTTATAGCAGAAGGTATTTATAATTTTATAACGAACAAGTAAAATAGCAAAAGAGACATTAATTTTACTTCCATTCAGCAGTTGTATTTTATTCAGTGAATAGAACAGTAACAGTGAGCATCTTCGGAGAAAATTAGAACAAAATTACAGCAGCAGCAGATACAACGACAACAGCAATACCAACAACAACAACAATATCATCATCGTCGTCATCATCATCATCATCATCATCATCATCATCATCATCATCATCATCATCATGAGAACGGGCGTGCCAGCAATGCCAGCTAGAACACCAATTCTCTGTTTTTGTGAGTCACAAGCCTTTCGTTTCCAAAAATCCATTTTCACACTGACAAATTGGCTAATGTCTCTGCTGAATATGCTTTTGCAAAAATGCACAGACTTTGTTAATTACCAGCTAAAACCAACAATAATAACTATGTTAAATACAATGGAAACAACGCCATTTTAGAAAATTGCCTCAGTACGGGGTTGCTAAAGATAAAAGAAATTGCGCAGGCTGTTACGTAAAAGGTTCACCCAAGCAAATGATTCAAATCTGTAAGCTTTCAGGCAAATCCCCCATTAAAGAGATGCCACACTGGCTTCAGGGATTATCAGTGAATTTGCAAGGTAAATCCCCGTGTCTGCTTGTTTTACTAGCTACTGACCAAGTTCGCCAAGCGCTAAAAGGACCGAGGGGTCATTTTTGACCGTTTTTGAAATCAAGAACATGCCCTGAAGCCAAATGATTTTCAGTGGCGCCATTGTATGACTTTTCAGACCGCACATGTATCGGGGGGGGGGGGGGGGGTGTCAGAAAAAACGTGTCGAAGTTTGGACTACAATAATGTTAGAAACATGTGCTCTATAAAGTTGAAATTTCACAGCACGCTATAACAATACATTAGCTTTTGGTTGTGAAAGTTACAAGTTTATGGTTTTAGTCGTTTTTAAGTTACGACAGGAAAATTAACATTAGTGACACACAATTTTTCCGGCATTTATTTTCTTGAATTTTTGATTTGAAATTTCTGGATCTTTGGAATAATTAAAGGAAATGACCTAAAAATTTCAGCATTAAAAACATAAACGTCTGCAACATCGATATAGTAATTTTCATGCGATTTCGTTATTTTCTTCTTGTAATACCGTCAAAACTTAGACGCGTTTTTGCGCCACGTGATTTATAGAGGTGTTTTATCTATCTCCCTATAATGTTTGTGTTTTATATTTTTTGGCCCATTGAGGCTGAAACTGAACTAAACCGAAACGAAACTCAGACACATTCATTTTCACCAAACCATATTCTTCACTTGATAATAAAATTTCTTTCTAGTAGTTTACAGCAGTTTTTGTTTTATCAGTAAGCACTTCGACTGCAAACTAACGTACCGTACATGTATTGTATATTGTACGTAATATATATATACATATTCTGCATTTACATGTAGTTTTGAGTTTTCAGTCAGGACATTTCATGCCAGTAAAACATAACATTAGTTGTGATGCTTTGCACATTTCGTAATAAATAGTGAAAAGATTTAGGAGCTGCAAACAATTAGCGACTTTTCGCTGTGATATTCTATATGTCTTGTCTAGAAACCCCTCGTCCCAGTCATCAGATGCTTTACAGAACCTGTAGGGTATTGGTACTTCACGAATCGATGAAGTGATTTATCGTAGATTCATGGAAAGCACAATATCTTGGGTTCGAGTCCCAATAGAGTGCAATTTTTCAAACCTTCTAATTATTAATTATTGCTTTCATGCGTGTTTATGTGATTATGAAATGCTACAGGTATATTTTGTATAAAAGCAGACGTCGGCACATTCTAGGAGTAAAGTCAGTGTATGAGATGTGAGGACAGCACGTGAACACGAAAAAAATAGCATAATAATTATAATAATAATTATAATCTGATAGTAACTTGTGGTTACTGCTCAGTTTGTTTAGAAACTTGTAACGACTTAGATGTTCAAATTACTTTTCAAAATACCAGATTTTTGCAAGAAAAGCATTGTCATGCTTTATTTATATGCGACTTACAATGAATTAGCCTAATTAACTTTTTAGTTAGTCTGAATAATTGGCCAGTCTAAGTAATTAGTTAATACTAGTAACCATGGTGACAAAGTCAACCTTAATAACAATAATAACCATAGTATTCTTTCTTTCAAAAATGGCAGTGGTCAAGTTTGACCGCTCATGCTGTTTTTTATGTAGGGAAAATTCTCGCTCCTTCTAGTGCTAGTGGATAGCGGTTACAGTTAGCGCGTAGTGATTACAGGTAGCGGGTAGTGAATGATGGTAGTAGGTAGTGAGTACAGGCGTTGTGATGCTGAAAACAACGTGAACTTTATTAAAATCACAAAATAAATAATTATATAATTATAATATATACGTGATTTTAATAAACTTTGCTTTGGTAAATTAAGATTGAATTGTGTTCCATGAAAATAACGTGCTGTTTCTATACTGTTCGACACTCTACAGTTGACATTAGGCACTCAACGGCAGGGTGACTTAATGCATGGCAACACCGAAATCTTATGTTAAGGATAATTCTGTAAGAAGAGTGAGTGAATCGACAGACGTGTTGGATGATGGCTTCTAGAGGTTTTGCTGCAATTATCTATTATAAAACGTCCTGCAAAGAGCGCAAAGTACGAGCTTGAAATTGAAAAGCTAACAATGTGCAGACAAAATAGAAAAATGCATTAAAATGCGAGTGTAAAAAGATAAATAACATATGAATTGAAAAAATAAAAACAACAAAAATTATACGAAAAATATGTATACAAGCAAATACAATGTATATCTTGTTTGATTTCCGCATAATTTTAAAGTCATAAAATTATGCGTATACATGTATGTACGAAATTTGTAAAATTTGTGATGAAGCAATTCAATAGTCGGTATAGTATACTTAAAATAGTTGTTTGCGCTTTTTCTTATTAAGTAAAGGAACTACTTAGTTTTAACAATGGATGCGAAGAATTGCAAAACATTGAGAAAATTGCTTTTTCCGGTTTACCCTAACTGCAGTTTTGTAAAATTCGTTATTAGGCCTACTAGTTTTCTTTAAGTTACCTGTAATTTCAGCCTTTTGTTCGTAAACTGTAGTTATTACGTGCGCGCGCATGTCCCACTGTGATCGATGAAACAACATTAGCGCCGGAAGTAGCAAAGCATTTTCTTGTTTATCAGGCACAACAATAGCAGCGAAACAATATTTGCAATAAATGTACGTAAATGCCCTCACTCGCCGTCAGTTTGTCTAATTATGACGGCTCAATTACGCCAGGTAAATGTTTTAATTACGTTTTGTCCACGAACGCGAAAAGGCTTTTAGCCGTTGATTCGTACGATCTCACCCGCAGCCATTCGGCGCATTACAAAGGCCGCAATTTTGCGCAATATTGACAGATTTTCCAGTAGCAATTTAGAAAATATTTGCGAGACATATTTCTGCATCTAAATAGAATTACGGACTGTGGCAAAGTTTCTGGCTGTTCTGACAAAGACGTAGTTACATTATGAAAGGCATCGCTGCATGAAATATGGGTGCTATTATCCAGTAAACAAAAACACAACTTGCATGGAATTCTTTATGCAAACTTTTTTTTTAAAACTCAAAGCCATAATTGCTCAAGATAATAATAAATGGTGTCATAGCTGTCAAAATGTGGTAAATTTGGTAATTACACTTAATTTAACATCTTTATATGAATATGACGCTGAATGACCTGTATAGCCTCAAACTTGATTATTATTACAGGGGTTTTCGCTTTAACGGGCATCATTATCTGAATAGAATAAACTTGCAGTTGTTTTGCCCGCAATTATTTTACTCATTAAATTAAAGAGTTTTCAAATTACAAACAGTAACAATTAAGGCTAATATGTTAGAGAAAGAAAAAATTATGAACTAGATCGGGTTTGAACCAGCTACTAATCCTTAATGACGCCTGTTCTACCATCTCAGCTATCTGGACTGTAGTATCTGGAGTAAAAATCTGGACTTGTCTCATAATTTTTTAAAGTTTGTTTACTTCAACAGAGTAATTACCAGGTTTAAAAGTTATTCATTAAATAACTCCGGGATTACAGTTTCTTTTGACAACAATCATGCATTTGTTATCCAGATGTCGGTACTTAAATAATAGTGTATTAATTAAATTTATTTATTTTTTATTTATTAATTTAATTCAATCTTTATTTCAGCTCGCACACATTGCCTTAGGCCATAAAAATGAAAATACGTACAAAAAAACTAATTATGAAAGCATAACTTACTTTTTGGAAAGATTAAAAAAGAACTTAATGAAACGACTGTTCACAAAAGTGACTTACATTAACAGTACATTAAAATTTTACTTCAATGAAATTTTTTTTTTGAAGCATATAGAAAAAGAAATTACATCTTTTAAGATACTATTAGAAGAATCTAAAACTCGGCATCCAAGATTGCGCGCACATTTAAGCAAAATAACTTTAAATGGTTCCTATCGTTTTGTACACACATCATAGAGACTCGAGTGCACATTCATACTCGAAAAATTTGCAGAGCAGTTTAGTATGCGGGTTTTAGCTTACTAATGTTTATACATGTTATGTTTAGTCCAGAGATTGCAACAATAAAATGACAAACAATATGACCTATATAACATACGCTTTACTGCCAGAATATACAGCGAGAAAAATGTCATACAAGATTATTAGCTCTGGACGTAAAATAAACGAAGTTGATTAAGAGTATCATTACCAACTTTTTCAATATCCGATAATATGACTAAGATACTTGACGTTCTTACTAGCCTAATTTTGATTTTCACGCTACAAAGCATGACATCACCAGAGGTTAAATGACGTAAATTAGGCAAGGCATTGTTACTTTTATTTTATTTTATTTTATTCTACGATAAATTATGTCCATCGTTGTCACAATCGTTGTCATCATCATCATCATCATTACCGTCATCGTCGTGATCATCATCATCATCAAAATCGCCATCAGTTAGCAAAGTTGGGGCAACAGCAACCGCATTGCTACCTCGCTTAACACGCTGGAAAAGTCAGAAATCAGTTTAAAAACGCCACCTTTGATGTGTCCATTAAGGACGGAGACGAAACTCTTCACAAACTAGTGGCAAAGAAGAAGAAATTATGCTTGTAGACAGATGACAAAACGCATCAGCATAACACGGATGGTAACTATACATTAACACTGGATAATTCAATCTAAGCCTTTGCGACGTGTAACGTAACAGTGGGTATTAAACGGATAAGTGGCCATTAGGGCGAACAAGGACTTGACAGCCCCTTTCAGTTCTTTGTTTCAATAAAAGTCAGCAAGGAACATGATTATAACAGCTTAATTCCAGGAAGGAAGTGAAAATATCCAGAGATCTCTGCCTCTTAGAGATTAGTGGATTTCGAGGAGGATCAAAGAACTGCAGAGTTTTGTTGATTACCTATATTTAACACATTTTACCTATAATCATTGCCGTCTTTTTCTAAAAGTGATATGACTATTGTATTTAAAATAAAAGTTATGCGCAATGAATATTTGTTGACAGAAGTTGATATACTTATTTGCGGTAGTGGGTTTCACAGTTTCAAATATCACCATCACCATCATCATTATTATCATCGTCATCATTATCATCATCATCATCATCCCCTTCATCATCATCAAACTGTATATCAAATGATGAACTTGGTAACACTTGAAATAAACTTTATTCATACTAAACCGAATAAAAACCCATAAAACTTCTCGGTCTTGAGAAGTTTGTAAGTTTGTAATTATTGTAAGTTTTTTTTTTGTTTATCATTCATTCAGCTGCGGGTGGACCTTTACTGCACTTCCTGGATAAATTGCTTGGTAAGTTTTTTATCATTCAGTTTTCGAGAATCTGTGTGGATGGTAACTTTTTCGCTATTTGCTCGTGAAACTGACGAAGATAAATTTTAGATACTCGTAATTGGTTGATCAACTGTGGGTGGTCCCTTTCCTACAGTTCTTGAATCAACCGCGCGGTGGCTTTCGGCACTTGCCAATCAATTCCAGCCAAGTGTTAACAGTTAAATTTCTAGGTATTACTAAAAGGGCGATTTACCTAAATACCTTTCTCAGCGCTACTACTTCCTCCTCCTCCTCATCCGAAAAGAAGCCAGTTTTATATCAGCGCCGCGCTCACCTTTTGAAAGCTTTTCGGGAAGCCGTTGATGTGATTACGCATCTGCAAAGAAACAGACGATTGTTGTAAAGGAAGCTGACATGAGCCTCTCTGCGGTATACTGGCGCGCTTAGTGAACAAGCTAAATTGCCACGAAGCCACAATATCTGTCTTGAATCAATTAGCAATCAGCGAGCGAGATCTGATTCGCCGTAAAATGCCTGCCATTACCGTGCCCATCACCGTTAATTATCATCAACTTGTTCGGTAATGACTAGGCTTTAGTCCCGCAGCTAAACGTTTAATAAATGTTATTAAAGCGGGAGAAAATAACACATCATTTTTTATTACGGATATAATTAGGTAGAGTTTCTGTCCTCTGACGAGCCATTCTATTATGTGGAAGTCTTGCACGCTGCAAGAAAACAGACAAAACCTTGATTAGGATGTGAAAAGCAACGCGGCGTAGATAATAGCCACATTTTCCCGAGTGGATTACCTCCGTTTCGCGAAGAATGGCAAATTCTAGACTTGAAAGCCAAGTTAATTTACATTTAGTACATTTTGATCGGGCGAGCAAAAGACTTTCGAGTCGTCTCCAGTGTATACAAGCACGGTCCATTAGAGGAACCGCCTTTGTAGAGAAGAGAAGGCGAGAATCTGAGAGGCTGCCGAGTTTTCCCCTTCGCAATGAAATTTGTGGTTGACGTAGTTTATAAGCTAAACTTTATCCTTTGTTGTGTAACTGCGTGCGGAAACTTAGAGTTGTGCTGACATATCTATGACGAGTACACGCTAACATATCTCTGACGAGCATAGGCTAACACATCTATGACGAGTATAGGCTAACATATCTATGAGGAGTATAGGCTAACATATCTATGACGAACATGGGGTGACCTATCTATGATGAGTATAGGCTAAATATTTAAACGAGTAGTATGGTCTAACATATCTGTGATGATTTTGGATTTACATACTGAAACATCACATTTTAATTTCCATGAACGATAGCAATAAATCAATAATTATTGACTTGATTTGATTTGAATAAGTTTGATTTTGATTTTGCTATATTTAATTACATACATATAAACACTAATTTATGTTAATTGTTGCAGGCGGCAATATCTGGTGGCAATTTTCTTTTTCAAATTATCTTCACGTGCTTAATTCGGCTTAGTTTTTTACTGATTTTTATTAAATTCCATCAAGTTGAGGAATATTGAACATGGTACATTCAATAAGACAAGCTGAGGTGAGATGAGGTGAGGTGAGGTGAGGTGAGGTGAAGCGAGATGTTGTGAAAGGAGGTGAAAGGATCTGAGGTGATCCAAGGTGATTTTAAATAAGGTGAGATGGGTGAAATTATGGGGTAAACTAAGACGAGGTGAGGCTGTGAAAGAAGAAGTGAAGTGGGGGGCGGTGAGACAAATAGGGGTAAGGTAACTTAAGACGAGATGAGGCGAGATCAGGTAAAATAAAATGAAATAAAGCGAGGTGAGGTCAGGTGAGATAAGATGAGGTAAAATGATAAAGTCATTTAAGATAATATATACACAAATTATCGCAGAATTTCAATAAATTAAAACGCTTTCTTTCGTTTCTTAATGTTCCTTGTAAGGGAATGAGTACACTTGAAATGCTTTCACCGAGTAGCTGCTTTTTATATCTATTTCATAATTAATTTTATTCTAACAAGAAAGCAAAAAAATGGCAACATACAATAAGATCATGTTCTAAAAACTCACATTACACGTGAAATAGAGAAAATTGTAAAAGATGTATAACTTATTAAAAACAAAACTTGAAACTCCAAAATCATTTATATCATTTCTATATATTAACTGCACTATTTCATTACACTGGCTTCGCTTCCACTCGTGCCTGAAATCACGTCAACAACTATTATCGTATGAAGCCATTTGCCCGGCATTTGCAAATATATAACTGTGGGATTTGCCAGCGGCCTCCAAAGATTTTCCATCCACTAAGGTTATATAGCTCAAGCCACGAACAATAATCTGCTGCGTCTCATCAAAATTGACTTGATTAAGCAAGTTCTCTGTCAGAAAAGTTTGGGATTTGCTGCCAAACCATTGATTCTGTTTGGTCGCTTCGGTTATGCTTTTCGATAATTTCCTCTTTTCAACACTTAATTAAAACGAAACTTAAGTTTATTTATAAAGATAAGTTTTCATTCCATCAATATTTATTAATTTTATTATTATTCTGAATGTTTATTAGTTCTCAAAGATAATGCCGAAGTAAATTACCAATTTATTTATTTTCACATAAACCAAGAAACGGACATTATCATGGCTCTGTATTAAAGGACAAGAAAACCCTTTACTTAGGTAAAGCTAAAAAAAGTCGCCTTGAAATTTGATACCACTTACATGGTGTCTTATTGCATATAGAGTTTGCGTTATCAGCAATGCTGTATAAAACTTAAACTCCGGCAATGATCGTTAGATGCCACCATTTTAATGGGTAAGTTATGTGAAACAAGTTTAGATAACATTGCGTAAGATCTGAAAAAATAATCAGCACACAGTTCAACTAAATATGCAAAAGTGAAAATTAGTTTGTATTGTCAATAAAGTTGATAATGCGTTTTTGGAGAATTGATGACGATTTCTGACTCACAAGGGGATGCGAAACATTGATGTTTTACAAGATGGCGTGAATATTTTAAATTATTAAGCATTTTCTTTTTCAATTGCATAAGTCTTTCAAACAAGCGAGCGTAATGCTAAGTAATATAACTTTATATGGAAAGCTTTTTGAGACATACTTGAAAATTCCCTTTTCTTCCCTTAACATTTCATCTCCTAACTGTAAATATACGAATAAACAAAATAATAATAATATAGTATAATTAAAGAAATACTATATTATATTACATTTTTGATCTTATTATTTTTTATTTGACACAAGTGAGACGAGTTTTTTTTTGTCGTTGTCCTGGAACTGGGATTTTTCGATATATTTACAAAAAACAACCTTATCTTATACTATACCATTATTTACGTACTACGTGTTGCCACAATTCTTTAAAGTGGATAAAATGGTTTGAAAGCATAATGTTTAATTTTTGTTTTGCAATTTAATCATACTTTCAAATAATACAGTAAATCAAATTAAATATTTCCAACGAATGAAACAAATAATCCTGCAACACACTTGAAGCTTTCTTATTACAAGAGTGTTTACAGGGCGATGTTTGGGCTAAAATGCAGTAAAACCTTGTTTCATTTCCTTGTTTTTTCAATATTTCATTTAACTCATTTAATAAACAGCAACAAAAATTGCAAAGTAAAAAATCGAAAATTTAAGAATTACATCCAAACAGAAACAATTAAAGAGCACTTTACGACATTATCAGTTTGCTTATTCTACCATAGGTGGTAGCACTTCAGCGAGTCGATGCTTTGACCCACCCGCTCTATGTCATAAATCAGTAGAATCATGCAGTTTATTCATCAGCATATTACCAGATTACATCTCGATTATTAAATTATCCCTGCGTGCACTATGAGATAAATCCTATTTGGCGGCTGCAGCTTTAAGCAAAGAGAGAAGGGCCTCTCTGTACTTCACCGACTCATTCCCCTTATTAATTAGTTTTGCCACATGCGACCCTGCCGTAATTACGCTTAAGATGCATAAGTATCAGATGAGACTCTCGGATAAGAAGGAAAATATTATTACTGCGATTAGTGCACCGGAATTAGCGGTTCAATTCGTGTGTAAACTATAATAATAAAGTGAGTAAACAAGTTGAGCATGTATACAATAACGAAACAGCGTTTCTGAATTAGTGCAATAAACCAAAAACGAATTGAACTGACCGTTTTCAAACTGGTAGTTCAATTGCCTGTAAAAACAACTCAGTTTTGTATCACAACATTATTTTTATCTGCACCAAAGAAAAATAACCACATAGAATCTGCTCAAATAAAGTACAACCAGATTACCAGAATGCATCTGTAATCACCATCAATTTAATTGCTAATTTTATAATTTGAACTGCATTGTCTCCATGTCCTTGAACTTATACATGCTATACTAAACTTATAATGAGTTAGGACTAGGGTACACTATATTATATGCAGAAGTCATTGTTCCTGACTACTAAATTTCTGGTACCTTCACATCTTTCCCATGTTTGTAATTGTGTTCTTTGAGAAGAGAAAAATGTTGTTGTCTAGTGTTAGAATGTACAAATCTAATGGATGTGATATTATGCTACTGATTATACATATATTGTAAGTAGACCTATATACATATAAATGATATGATATGATATTATAACAGAGATTACAAGCGCATGTATTTGTCTCTCAGATTTTGGTATACTGACCTAGTAAAATTAAATTTATGATTGCAGACAATTTCATGACTTTATGTGCTTATAGATACAAACCGCCCTTGTAAGAGTAAGCACTAAATTTCTACAAGTAATAAGTTTGTCTGAAATTCCTAATAGGTTGATTAAGAGAATAATTAGCCTCAATCAGAAGTTGAAGGACATATATGCATAACTACAATGATTCGTGCAGACATTAGAATAATATTATTAAATTTTATTTATTTTTTCTTAAAAATAATATCCGCCATGTTAGTCTGGTCCCGTGCGATGGGAAGTAATTATGCTAGGGCGAATCCAGGATATTGTAATTGGAAATCAGTCTTGTTGTTGGACAACTAATTACCTGCGAAGAATTTTAAACGGTCGCATTCAATATATTATGAAATAGCAAAGAATTTTTTCTATTTTACCGAATTATTATGCAGCTAAAAGCGTCATATCGAGATGCTGTAATCAGCATGTCAGAAATGCGCACTGAGTACGCTCAAAACGAAAAAGTGATTAGGGTTAGAAATGTGACTATGATTATGATGATGACTGTGACTAAAATTGCTATGATTACAAGTTTATTTATTAAAATTTAGTGCTAATTTGGGTGCAAATCTATGACTAGATATTAAAGTGATAAACTGAATTTAAACGCAAGATATACGTGAATTTATTTTGCCTTAAAGTCAGTCAGCCCAATGATAGGAAAACTCACCCTTGTAAAGTCCACATTCATCAACTTATATGGAGCCACCTCTTAAACACTTAAAATCGCGCAGCTTAGTGCCACCTGGGTGTGACAATAATAATATATTTTTTCCATATACCAAAAATACTTACCTGTACTTTTCGCTGCTTTCTCAGAATTGCGGTTTATATTTCTAGAATGAAAATATTGGTTATGTAAGCACATCGTGTTGGATGTAATGCAAAATAAACGTTTTGGTTTAATTATGAGGATCCTGTTCTAGGAGTATAAATGTGGGCTTAGGAAGAGGCGACTCTAATCACACCGTCCAAGGATTCAGCAGAGATTGTTTCTTTTTAGAAGAATTCTATACAAAAAAGTTACAGGTGGGTTATAATTTTACAACCTTTTACTTTTTCTTCGTTGCTAGGTTTTAATGCATATTTGGTTTTTCATTTAAAACTTTTGAATTATAATTTACGCTATGTTCACGTGTTCGCCTTGTGAACGCTAAACCACTTTTATTGATCTAGAACTTTCAGCTGTACTAAAACTTTAAGCAAAGCGGCGAAATTCACTTCGAGGTTTTCTGGCCACTGCCAATCTCTTCTTGTCGCAACATCCCGTTTGTTATTATTACTATTTTTTACTACTAATTTTGGTGTTTAGTTGGTCAAAATATAATTCCATACAATCTTTACACAGGATGCTAAAGAAATACTTTTTACTGTTGGCGATGGCTTATTGCCTGGTAAGTTTTCTTTACTATTTACTAGTTTGTATAGTATACATGAAATAATCTGTGTAGACATGTCTGTTTAAAATATAAAACGTCTCATGAGCCCATATACATATTCATTTTAATTCCGCTCTATAATGTTTTCACTGAAAAATTTATCAATTTGTTGAAATATCGTTTTGATGACTAATCTCTAAATACAACTTGATAGAAAAATAATGTAGCTTGAGAATGCTGGAAAATGAAAGGAAAAACACAATGTTGGAAAATGAAAGAAATGATTAATGTGGAGTAAAATGTTCGATTTGAAGCGAATTCATTATCTGTTTTTTTTTTGCATCTAATCACCAATTTTGAAGTACTTTCGGCTCGATGTAGTTCCTCTAGAAGTATTTTTATTGTTCCCTTTTACTGGTTCTTGAAAAATCTACCCTTTATATCTACCCTTTGCTTATTTATTTTGCTTCGGCACAGAAAGCAATAAAAATACATTTAGCAGTTTTACTTTACCAAGAACCTAAAAAAATCCACATAAATTTCATAATATGAATATCTTTCAGGCGATCACTCTGGCTGTTTCACGAGAAGTCAGCGACGACCGGTATGATGATGGTGATGATGATGACGATGACGATTTCGACGATGATGACTACATCAGTAGATTTTCCTGCTTCTTCAGGGAAAGAAATCTGGCTGGCAGTGCGAACCTGCGGGAGAGACTTGCAAAACGGCTAGCAGCTGCAGGTAACGGCTTACTGATAGTTTCGTTTTCTTTCACCAGATGGCGCCACACTGACAAGAAGCAAAAACCATCTGCAAACCTAGTTTGAAGTACATGTCTATAACCATGACCAACCAGGCTGTTAACAAAACAGGGCATAAATAATTCTGTGTGTAATCGAAGTTTTCACAAATTCTTAACGTACGAATGATCGAAAATAAAATAAAAGCGGACTAAAAATCATAACGTGAATTAAAGTTTATTCTACTAACGAAAATCTGACACCGCCTTGCTGCTGCTAATTTTTTTGTTTTTTTTGCTCTCTTAGTATTTTTCTTGTAAAAACTTTTATTTTGAGGATTAATGTTTGTCGATTTTTCTTGTAGTCGTTATCTCAAACGACACTGCTGTATTTGGAAACAATCTTCACAGATGAACTCGTTTTATCCAGGTGTAAATGCCAGCGTACTTCCACAAAACGCTGCAGAAGTTTTGGACGCTTTTGATGTTGATGTAGACGATATAGACATTAACACTTTGATTGGTCTCAGAAGCATGTGTTTATCTGACCTGATCGCCAGGAAACTCTGTGGAAGAGACAGACTAATATCGTGTAGGAATGAGGTCACCACGCCCTGCAGTTGCGATCACAGCTTGGGTTATGGATACTCGGTAATGTCTCTTTTATTAGTTTCTTTCAAAAACCCATGGGTGGATGTGACATGAACAGTAACTTGTTCAATATTCCGTTAAATGTCATATCAATCATCAAATGAAGATTAATGCTCACATATTTAGCTGGCTGACTTGACTGTGAAATCAAATGTCTATCGAATGAAGTGACCATTCATTTGATTAGTTGACCGTTTACACCTGACGGATGCACTGACAGGTCGTTGACTGCTTGCTTGACTTGATCAGCTGTCTGCATGATTGCACTTCTGGTTCTATGATGAATGACTGACAGGACGGGCGAGTGAGGATCTGATTGATTAATTGTGTATTCTTTTCTACGGTAGCTCTTACACGTATAATTGATATTACACCTTGCTAAGTTGCAATTTGACTGAAGTGGTGGTTGACAAATCGAGTAGCTGACATACTGAGTGGATGAGTGATTTTCTTGCTGACTAACTTATTAATCTATGTTGATAAACAAATGAGCAAATAACTGATGGATGTTGGCACAAGCGGAACAGCGTTGACATAGCGATGTGAGAAAGCAACAAGGGAGAATGACTGAATGAAACAAAACAATTAATGAACTATCGAATGAACTAAAGAAAAAACAGATGAATGAATGAATGAATGAATGAATGAATGAATGAAATGAATGAATGAATGAATGAATGAACGAACGAATGAACGAACGAACGAACGAACGAACGAATGAATGAATAAATTGGCAACGGGCGTCTATTAACTCATCAAAGAGTAACTAATATTCTCACTATGTAACAAGAGTACACTGCATTCAGTTGAGTAGCTATTTAGCAATTTGCTTTGCTTTCATTCAGTAGAGACAGTGAAAACTTTCATGGGCTACGCGGCTTACAGCTGAAACATTTTTTTCTAAAATTTCCGCGTCTCACAGATTCGTCAAAGAGAATGCTTCTGCGTTGACCAAGATGGCGAGGAAACGCCTGTGGACGAGACGAAGATGAGGACCACATTATGTCCCAGCAAGCTGATCAGAGATAGCCGCCCGAGACACAGACGTCCAAGACCAAGAGCTAGACCACGCCCTAGAAGCTTGCAGTTGTGTCCAGACCGATGTCAGTACCATCCATTTGAACTGATAAGATGTACTTGCTAAAAAAAATTAAATGCATAATGGGTGCTTACGGCCTTATTACATTCGACCAAGATAAGCCTGTAGGCACATACATTGTATCGCAATAATAAATAATAATCTTTTCTTAATCTGTTTGTTTAATGAAATATTCAGTCAATTACACACGACAAGTTGTAGCTATATGCTAACGGGCGACAAAAATAGATAGAAACTTCTTTTACTTGAATGAGGCGTGAGCGTCCACACGTTTCAAAGATATTCGTTTGGAAACGTGGTGTGGTAGTTTAGATGACCAAATACCACAATAATATCATAGTTGCATAAGTGGATTTATCGGCAGTGATAGTGGGCCTAATTATACTGCCATGCAAAGTGAACACCAATAACTACCATTTTAGCAAAATTGAAGTTTTGATGCACTCTTACCAATAGATGGCGCTCTCTTGCTATTGCGGTTTTTGCGCAATAAGCAACTCTCAGTGACAGACTGTGCAAACACGAGCCTATTGCAGAATTAAACCAGTAATTGTCCAGAATACTATCAGATTAGCACATCAGATTAGCATTTATGGCACCTCACTTTACAGAAACGCTACAGTAACTTTTCATTTTTCCTGCAGACTAAGTAGCAGTATCTTCATGTACATTTATAGCCTATCTTCCGTTAGAATGCAAATTTAAATGAATATAGGGCCTACTGCTGTTTGGGCGCCATTGTTAAGCCATTGGTGTAAGGAGCAGTATTTGCCAACACAGTAGGTTGCATTTTTTTAAATTTTATTAACAAATAAACGGCTTGGTTTCTCTTTTGGCACAAAAACAGTCGATAGTTTTATACTTATGTTGTGTGGGAAATTGCATTTCAAAAATATTTAGGGGCAACATTGTTTATTAACAGCATTTTTTCACAACCAAGATTTTGTAGTTAGGCCTATATACCCTTCATTTTTTGTGCATAGCATATAAATATATATATGCCGGATAGCTAGCGGCCTCGATAGCTATAAATTTTTATAATGCAAACAACCTGCCCTCATGGCTGTAAATAATAACAAGTCACGTCCATTTTCGTATTATATTGATGTTTCGAGGTGCACAATTATTTTTATGGGTTTTAATAGCTCAAGTTACATCATCTGCCTTCGGTGGCTTGGTAACCTTGTATGATTGTATAACTCAGCTATGATAATATTATAAATCATGAATTTACAAAGCAGACTTACTCAGCTGGCCTTAGTTTGACCTTATGTAGGCCTATATACTCTTTGCCTTGACTTGATTTATTTTGCTAACAGCTATATTAGTTTCTTTAAATAGTGACTGACTATTTTTGCACATCAATTGATTAGTTGTAATACCATTGAGAGTTTGTTTTCCTGTTACTGTAATATGTATAATTACGCAAAAATACAGCGCCATCTCTAAACAATGAAAAAGCATTAATTAATAATAGCTGCTAATGCTGGCCTACTAGGCGATTTATACGAACAAAATAATTGTTGTAGATCGAAAATATGAGTGTTCAAAAATAAATGAATAAAAGTTATGTGTAATTATAATTATGACATTTATGTTTTCGCTTTTTCGCTTTACAGCCGAAAGATTTTATTCTCTAATACGTTCAACTGGAGATATCTTATGATTAATTTCGGTGGTATATATATATATATATTTATACCACCGAAATTAATTATGTATATGTGTGTATATACATAACCGATGGAGCTACAGCTCTCGCGAGGGCACCATTTTCAGCGACCAATATATCAAACGAAAGGCCTCGACCCATCGGAAGGAATGGGAGGCGAAAAACCTCCAAAAATGGGTACATGATCCATGTAAGAACATCACAAAACGTTGGAAAACTTCTAGTGCGCTAGCATGCCACGTGGAACACGCACAAAGACTTTGCATGGATTATACTTACATCACACGCACTCTCATCACTGCACCACTGTCACTCACCTAGGCTACCAAACCCGTAAATCTGCCAAATGTGCCATACCGTCGAACCTGACAAACCTGCCATACCGCCAGATACGTCAAATCTGCCATACCGAAAAAACTGCCCACACCGATAAAATCGAAGCCACTTCTCTAATTAATTGACTGACGAACTAATTAACTAACTGGCTGACCTTAGATAACAAACTAGCTAATTTTCTTACAAAAAGGACACCCTTGAATAAAAGTTAATATTTGCAAGAAGGTAATACGTACCGAAAGTATCGCTGCAATGTTCATTATAGAATAACTTAACTTGGTGACCATTCATGCTCAACCACATTTTATCCACGAGTACAGCAGAAGTAGAGACGTAATAAGTAGGTACTTAACTGAGACCTATGTAAAATTAAAACGTAATTTAGGATAAATACTATATGTTATTAAAATACAGAAATTAAAATTAATTTCGGTTCTATCCATCGATGGAAAGCATTTTTCATAGTTGAAGAAAACAGAATAGCGTTTACCTCATGAAAGAAGCTAGAAAATTCATAAAACTAATTAAAAATACAACCTGGATCCCATCAGGTCAAAACTGTTAAACAATTTAAAATTTAAAGGATCTTAACATTACGACTGTTAACAATATCAGCAGAAAATGCATTTCATATTTTTACAAATCGAATTGGAAAAAAATCTTTAAAAACCTCTAGTCTTCAGAAAACATCTATCTACACGATTGTTTTTTTTTGATTATACAGTGCAATAAATTTTTAATGTAGGAAAAAAGTTTTAGAGTTGTTAACGATCTGTCTGTGGTATCTTCTCTTACATAAATGTGTGCGTATAAAATCAAGTTATTTACATGATACAGCAGAGCACTAAAAGTGTGAAGGCATTTTAATTTATAGAATGTCAGAAAACTCATATATGCATAGTTGCTCACAATGTTTCATAACGATTTTTTAAAATATGATTTTAAGTGTGAATATGAATTTCTCTCTCTCTCTCTCTCTCTCTCTCTCTCTCTCTCTCTCTCTCTCTCTCTCTCTCTCTCTCTCTCTCTCTCTCTCTCTCTCTCTCTCTCTCTCTCTCTCTCTCTCTCTCTCGCTCTCTCGCTCTCTTTCTTCGCTCTCAGAACGCTCTCAGATTTTTGAACGCAGATTGTACGTAGCCGATATACTTTGTATAGATTTCCTAAGTACACGTTTGTGTTGGAAACAGCTTTCCAAATGGAAATTTGTATTCCACACTTAGACGAAATGTAAATTTTGTCAGGAAACCAAAGTGTTACACATTTCTTGGTAAAATCTTTGTCAATATAATTATGCGGAAAAAACAATGTTATGTACAAACTCATTAGCTAACTAACTATAATTACACACTCGCCTGGCTGGCTATTTGATTGACAGACTAACTGACCTACTGAAAAGAGCAAAATATACGCGAACAAACGAATGAATGAACAGTGAACACATGCACGTGTGCGCATACTGACTGATTGACTGACTAACTTTAGTCAGTCAATTAGTTTTAGCGAGTTTGACGATGTCAAATTTGGTGGTTTGGCATGTTTGGTAGTGGTGCAGTGATGAGGGGGCGTGTGAAGCATTTAGACGAAGTCCTTGTGAGGCGCCTGTAACCGTGTTTTCATGCAATGAAGCAATAAAACAATCCAAGGATGGAAATACTCAACAAACTTACATGGAACAGTCAAGTAAATAACATAAAACAGAAAAGAGGAAATAGCATGTCATTTTTAAGACAAGTCAAAGGACAAATGAACATTAAAACTAAACCATTAATTTATAAAACATTAGTTCTTCCTCATCTAATATATGGCTGCCACCTATCATAACAAACATATCAAAAAATTCTCTTGTCAGGCTTGACCGAATGCAAAACTGTGCCCTAAAACTAGTTATTGGATACTTAAATAGAAGTCATCTTATAGCAATTACTACGCTACATCAAACAGAGAAAATTAAATATTCCTACAACCGAAACATACTTTCAGTGTTATACTCAGTGTTATATATATATACACACAATCATCTAAGAAGCAATGTGCAAAACTATGCAAAATGTCCGTGCATTATTGGTTATTGGTAAATGGGTCTAATAGTTCTTTATCATAGCACACAGTTTCAACTTTGTGCAAAATGTTTTCCATGGTTTCACTATGCTGTTGTGTTGTTGGTGTTGTAAGTGTCGTCATCGTCTTTGCCATGATCATGATCACCATGTTATATGGTGGGTTTGGTGTGGTGTGGTATGGTATGGTATGGTATGGTATGGTATGGTATGGTATGGTATGGTATGGTATGGTATGGTATGGTATGGTATGGTATGGTATGGTATGGTATGGTATGGTATGGTATGATGTAGTGAGTGTGGTGTGGGTGGTGAGTGGCATAATGCGACTGAATATATATACCAGCCACCACAGTATTACAGTACAAGAAACTTATTCAAACATAAAATGATTAAAGCAACATGAAAATTTAATGATTTTTCTTGTAAAGGTGAAAAATAAGCATTGATACGCACTAAATTCGATACGATTACAGTACTCCTAGAATGATGTCAATACGATGTAAAAACAAATTTTTCGTATTGCTACAGAAAAATCATCTCATCATATCTCTTTTTTCATCCCATTTGCCTTAAATTATTTACTGTTTGACATTTCTAATTCTAAATTCATTTGAACTTACTTCACATTTTGCCAAGTTATTTTTCTTTTCTTTTTTCGTGTTCGAATTGTTGATATTTTTTGTGTATGCCACTTGACAAGTCACTTAATTTTCTTTAATAGGTGATAGGGGTGGCTAACCTGGTGACCATTGTTCTTTTTGCCATCCCTTCTCTTTTCTGTTTATTATAATTTTTGGAATTGTTTATCTTTATCTTGTAAAAATTTAGAGACAAATAAATCATTTACTTACTGGTTACTTACGATACTCGTAGTTATCGTTAACATCCTTTGTTTGTTGAATTACGAAGAGTCCAGGAACGGGGATACGTTGGATAGAATAATTTCTGTGTAATAGAAGGCAAAAGGTCATGGTCAATGGTAGTGAATCATATTTTCTAGATGTTCAAAGTGGTATCCCGCAAGACTGTGTAATTGGTCTATGCCTTTTTCTTCATTAATGACCTGCCAGATCAAATATCTGCGACTGTAAAGCTTTTTGCAGGTGATTAAAAAATGTATAGCCCACTATACAGTGATCAATCATTGGTTCAATTTCAACAGGACATTAACATTCTTGCTGATTGATCTAGGTTATGGCAATAAAAATTCAAAACAGTGAAATGTAAATTGCTCCATATGGGTTATAATAATTGAAAATACACTTATTCCACAGAAGACGATGAAGGCATAATGAAATCATTAGTGGTCACAAACTGTGAGAAAGACTTGAGTTTGCTAATTGATGAGGACCTGAACTTTCACAATCACACAAGCTTGATGGTAAACAAAGCCAATAAAATTCTTGGAGCCATCAAACATGCATTTACATACATAAACAGTAAAATGATTGTTCGCATAATCAAACTCTTATTAGACCAAACCTAGAATATGCAAATGTTGTTTGGGGACCTAGGTTTATAGGAGATGCTCAACTCATAGAAAACGTGCAACAAAAGGCTACAAAGCTGGTTCCATTATTCACAGACTTCGATTACACAGAAAGACTAAGAAAATTAAGCATTCCGTCTTTACAATACAGATGCCAACGAAGTGACATGATACAGGTTTTTAGAATTATCAATAAAATCGATGTTTTGGACAAGTCGTCATTCTTTTTGAGGAATTCAGCAATTACAAGAGGACATCCTTATAAACTCTACAAATCCAGAGACAGACTGGATGTAAGGAAGCACGCCTTCAGCAACCGAGCAGTAAACAGTTGGAATGGTCTAGGCTGCAAAACTACAGCATCAAAGTCAATGAAAAAGTTTTTAATAAACTCAGACGAAATTTAGAACATGAGTGAAATCAGAAAAAAATTCTTGTACCATACACAGACTTATGCGAGTACAGAACACGCATTACAGGGATCCATGGATCTACCTCTAGCCTTAACATTGGATATGGATATGAATGTAGAGGAAGAGCCTAAGAGGCTTGGTGGTAACTAAGCTGCGCGTGGCAAGTACTTTTGTAGTATGAAAAAATCGCGGTGCGTCAATTTCTCAAACCTCATTATCGAGCATGTCCGCCTCCGTGAGGCAAAAGAGAATGGTGTAAAATTGTCAATGTGATTTTGATCTTTAAGAAGACTTTTTGAGAAATGACAAGTGAGAATAAACTTTCTGGTGCAAAGCTGTTTACTACATCTGCAGTAGAACCTAAAGATGAATTGGAAGAGGTTAGTGTTGGAAATTTTAATAAAATTATTCAGAAAACTATTGTAAACATACGGCAATTCCTCCAAGAATAAGCATCGTATCTTTTTCACAGATTTTCCAACTTTCATAATTTCGAATTGGCATTTGCTGGTTGATGACTCCGAGGCGAACAGCTAAAGGGTTTGGGGTACTATCAGTATCAGCGCCTGGCAGTGTTCAACTGGAAAGCAATGCCTGAAATCTAACACACTGGCACTAGCAAGTGTTGATGTGATGTGATTTAAATAAAAAATTTTATTATATGCCAAAGGCAAACTAAGTCACGGCTAGAAGGCTAAAGACACTGTAAGTGTTATAAACTCTTAAGTAGGTTTAGAGCGAGAGTGAATGAGAAAGGGGGAGAAAGAGGACATTATGTGAGGTATGGCAACTAATCTTTCGGTTTTGAATTTTTGAAGATTCATATATTATGTTCTCTGTTTTCCAGAGGTTTGAACGAGGCTACCAGTTCTTGACAAATGTTACAAAAGGCCTGTCAGAGAGGGAAGCAAATGATGCCCTGAATGCTGCAGTAAGTTAATTCAGATGTTAAAGCCAGTCCTGTCTTATTAAACTTTAAAGGTGCACTACAAGTGTATAGTAAAATTCATTTAGAGGCAAAGCTGCAATAACTATCAATCTACTGACTGCCTGTTGAAACTTCATGTACTACAGCAGAGCTACGCTAATACCATAGTGTTTAATTGCAGGTCTAGTTTTTGCAGTGGGTATTAATAATTGATGACATGAAAAAATGGCTTAAAGTTAACAAAATTTTTTATTTGTTTTTCCAGATTTGTAGAGGTGCACAGCAACATGAAGATGTCACTCTTGGATTGATGTATGTGATTTTCAATGAACCACAGAATGCTCCCTATGTAAGTTTTACTCAGTTATAAATAGCCATGAGAAATGAAAACTAGAAATTCCTTGATTGCCAGGGGGCGTAAGCGCGGCTTCATAAAAATTTACTTTGTCGCTTTGACGTTTTTATTCGCGTGGTCATTTTGCTGTCGTCTAATTTGGAGTATTGTTCAAGGTTCCGGACAGGATCGAGGTTCGCCTCGGGGTCAGTGGTAGCGACGCTAATTGAGTTCGATGTCAGGATTTTTTTGGGTTTGTGATCGATTGGTCAGGTACAAGGTTCGGGTTGGGACGAAATGTTCAGGATCGGGGTTCCCGACCCTGAACCGTAAATATATTTGTCAGTAAATGGATATAAGCTGCAGCAATATTCTGCACTTTTGGCTCCACCTGCTTAATATTGATAACCGCAACATGATTCACTCACCTGTACTTTCAAACCATGCTCGATTCTGACCTTTCAGATTTCCTTTCAGAGTCTATGGCTTCATAAATTCAATAATTGTAGGTTTATTCCACTAATCAGTAGTTTCAACAAGTCATTTTGAAATTGAGATTATATAAATTATTTACATGTGCTTTGTTGAAACTTTGTTCAATGCTGCATTAATAATATACATTTAAACCTTAAGTATATAAGCGACTAGAACCATGAAAGAAAAACCGTATAAACAGGTTTCACCCTCACCCTGCCTGGCAGTGTGCCAGCTACAAATTTGCTGTGAAATTAAAATAATTGTTAGAAAGAATAATTATGCATAGCGATACTGGCTAAGAAGCATTGCCTGCTTGGACGATAATTAGTTAGGAAAGATAATAGTAGATGTACTGTGAAATAAAAATGACACAGAACACTTTGCCTAAATTGTTTCAATATAATTGCAAGTACACCTCACAGAGAGTCAACTCGAATGTGCTCTTTCTGCATGTGCCATGGATAGTTAATTCAACTACTTACAAGACATTTAAAAAATAGTGTGATGCAATTATAGTAAAAAAACCCAATAAACAATATTTTATCATGAAATTTAAGTGATGAATAACTTGATAAATGACTCGTTTCTTCTCATGTGCTTCAAAAACCTATAGTATGTGGTTTGGGGTTTGAAGAAAATTCAATATTGAGGTTTGAGGATCAGGATCATAACAGCCTCGATCCCAAACACTCCTAGATAATGTACGGCTCACAGAGTGTTTTTGCAAAGTCATCACGCTAGACATCTCTCTAGATGAGACGTCTATACATTGACATTTTAACTTACATTAAGGATATTAACATTAACAGGCATAGCAGAATATTACTTAGCGTGGTAATATACTTACTTTTGTGTGTGCTTGTTAAATCTGTATTTTTCAAATATTTTTGATAACACATTGTTTGAGCTTTCTATCACTTAATTTAATGAACTTCCAGTTAAGTTTTTAAAAGCCAAATTGATCAAAAATATCGAGACAGTTGTGGATTAGAACCAGGGGGCTTTGGATTACACATCCAGGCTCAGTTCTGATGTGTCACATTTTCTTGTTTCAGTCATTAATTTGTAATCTTGGAATTCAGATGATAAATAATTAGTTTTTGTTGTTGTGTAATTACAGTGTTATCGGGACCTGACTCTGCTCACTCGTGATGGAATGACTTTTGTTTTGACCCGCACAAATCAGATTATAATAGAGAAATACACTAGAGTGCAAGAAACTCCGAGAACTCAGGTGCGCATTATGATGTTTTGTACAAAATTTTTTATGCAGGTGTATTGGGAGGACCAGAAAAATTGTACGAGATTAAGCAAGAAATTTGCTATATACTTTTGTGGAACTTACTAAAACATTGGATACGTCGATTAGGTATTTGTTTCTGTTGGAAAAAGAGTGTTTATTACAGCGAAACACATGTTTATACATGTCCTTACGAAAAGAAAACTAATGTACTTCTGGGTTATGCAAACATCTTGAAGGTAACTTCTCCTTTGAATCTCAACATGTAAGCTGATTTCCTATTTTTAGTTTATAGATAAATAGTTTCACTTTTCAAAATCATTAGCATCATACATGGGTTAACCAGGTAAAAATAAACAGTCTAAAACATTGTGGTTGTTTGTTTTAACAGCAGACTTACTTTAGTCAACAATATGGAAATGTACTTATTATTTACAAGTGTTACTTATGTGAAATAATATATGTAAAATTAATTAATTTGTTGTCCACAGATTTGTCTTAGCTTAAAACGAATTAAAAATTTAACATAAGTAGCAGTTATTCTAGCATAAATTAGCTAACGCTGGGAAATATTGAAAGGATCAATGAGCCATTGTGATTAAATTAGAACCAGCTCTGATTGCAAGAGTTGTCCATCCGAGTAAAATCCAGTCTTGGTTCTGATTTTACCACATTCTGTTTTCAGCTATGTTTAGCTTTGAGAATTTCACAACTGCACATTCATTGCAATGTGATGAAATTCATAAATTCTACAGTAAAGTAGTGCATTATACTATGTTAAGTTAGTATATTACATTGTTCCAGTACAGTGAATTGCAATGAGTTCACTTATAGCACTAGTTTAGCACTGTTCACTCATAAAGATGGTATCGTGTTTCAGCTCCTATGGTTTACTAAGGAATTGGTGAAAAATCAAGTGGTTGGTGCGGACAGCGTTTGTAATTCGCTACTCAGACAAATTGCAGGTAAATTTTTTGCTGTATCTGGAATTAATAACTACTTCCTTATTGGCTGTCATATTTTTTTCTGCAGTCTTTGCAAGAAGTTCTCCTAACTAACAGCAATGGCTTGGTGTCTAGTTCACATGTTTTTTTCTTTCCATAAGTTTGCGTAAATCATACCAATTTAATGTATTGATTTTCTTCTTAATGAATTGAGCATATTGATATCTTTCCAGGTGGCGACACTTCACCAAAAAACATTTGGTTAGCCGAGTCGATGCTAGACATTTTCATAGAATTCAGGTAACGTTCATTTTTACTCGCAGATTCTTGAACTGACTAATTTAAATTTGAACGAGTAGATTTTTATTTATAATGCGGTTGAAGATTTTGCCGCACTTGGCATCACTAGGGTTTGCATTGCCCACTTTAGTAATTCATTGTGTTACCCTTCTCCTTTAACTTCTTGTACCAAACAATGGAACTTTATTATCAGTTTTGTTGTGATCTTAATACAGTATAGTATTTCATCAATTTGGATGGGCATTTATTTCTTCTTCGATGACAAAGTCTGTTTCATGAAAATAATTATAATCAGGTGTGCATTTTATGCATTTAAAAGGATTTTATATTGTGAACTTCTTTTTTATTTTCCCAGCATGAACTGAGAACTTTGTTTGGTGCTACCATGACTTCAGGTTGACTCTTGTTGTTGTCATTATTGTCATTGTCGAAGTTATACTCTGTATCTACAGTAACAATTTTCATTTTCTCAGGCCTTGGCTGGACAAATACAACATACTACTGGGCATGGTTGTCTACACTTACCTTAGACTTCTCGTGGATCACAGTGCCCCAATGCTGGCGGCACTCAAACAACGTGAAGTGGATCTTTGTATTTCACTTTTACGAGAAAAGGTTGGTAACTTAATTATTTAACCAACATTTTAAATTAATTAATTAAATGTGATTGTTTCAAATTAGCTTTTAATTTATTATGTTTGTTATTAAGTAAGCAATTCATTGTCATTCTATCGTAATATGCATAATGAAATTTCGTGCGGTTTTACAATAATCTAATGAGGTAATTAGTTTTGGTTTACGATTCTGTGAAATTGAACTCAAAAAATAGCTTACATTCCTTTAATTTCTGTTTCATTCATCCATTTGTATGATTTTGTGTTCTTAGTTTGCAGACTGCATGGCTATTGGTCGTGATTTAGTTCGCCTACTGCAAAACGTTGCTAGGATACCAGAGTTTGAGAAGCTGTGGAAGGATATCCTAACAAGCCCAACATCACTATGTGCTCAGTTTACTGGTAAGATGTGACAATTTATCTTTGTTTGGTTTTCAGCACCTAGAGATCAAAGTCATGAATACGTCTTTAACGATACATCGATGTATCAATGGATCGTGATATCTTTTATTACGATAAGCGTATCGCCAAAGTGCACCATATCATGGCGATCTGAGTCAATCATATTTAGCAAATTAGCACATGCTCAACCATCTGCTGATAAAAACAAAGTGAAGTGATTGAAGAAGTAGAGTGTACTGTAGATATGTAGCAATTAGTACAGTGCACAGTAGTTGATTAAACCCAGCACTGCTAGCAGTTAAAGTGGTTGGAAATGTAAGGTGTTAATTTATAGTGTGCAAATTATGTTGTTTACATATAAACTTGCGAAATGGCAAAAAGGAATCAGAAAATGCACGAGCAACTTTTAAAACCTAAAGTATTTATATGTATTGCTTTTCTGGTAACCTACGATGCAAACAATAGCGTACATATTACACAACTAATAAATAAAAATCAAACAGTTTATTCAGTTGTTTGAGAATTTAGCAAAAGCTGTTAATTGGTAAAATATTTTTAGCATTTATTATCAATGGCTTCATCTAGTTTTTTTTTGTGAAACCTGCAAACGTTGACTCAGGTGTATCGTGATACGTATCGTATCCAGATCTAGATGCATCGTTACAGCCCTAGTCATAAATTGCACTGGTTCTTGTTCTGTTAAAAAGAACGTTCATGTGTAATTTTTGTGCTTTAGATACTGTTTTAAATTGCTATTTTAATTTCATGCATAAGTCTATGCATAAATCTTTGCAAAAGATTTAGAATGACCAAAGCCCTGATTTTTAGGCGCTTCTACCCTAGACATTTTTAATGCAGTGCAGCTGCTTATAAATTCTGTTTTCCTGGGCTTCTTATCTGTGGAATTCTTTACTAGAAAGTTGCTTTCCCATTAACTACATCCTCAAATACTAAATGAATTTTATAAATTATTGTTAGCAAGACTATTATAAAACTTCTCTGAATATCCTAACTGCCTAGAGTGGTCAGTAGTCAGTGGTCAGTGGCCTTGATTGGAAGGATTTGCATAAAAATACTCAAATACCACATTAATATTAAACTGTGGTTTTGTTTAGTGGGATGTTTTGTGCCGATGCTGTATGACTGGATTTTCCGATAGCGGTTTATTAGTTATCTGATAATTTGCATGAAAAGACTGGTGTCTTTTATCATTTTGCAATATTTGTGAAACAGCACGTTAGACTCTTCAACTGTTATAATGAGAATTTTTTAAATGAATTCTTCAGGTGTGAATCAGCTGATGGCTACTAGGACACAGCGCAAGTTTCTGATCTCAAGGTTGACACCCGACATGGAAGCAAAAATGTGCTTTCTTCTTTCAAAAGTAACTAGTAGTCATTGTTTAATCATTGTATTTTTGTAAAGTCCTTAACCCCCAACCACTGGAAATGGGGTGCAAAAACATCTTAAGCATATTTATTTTGTTGTAACATTTTGCCATGGAGCTGCCAGTACCTGTCTTTTTCTGTGATTAAGTGATTGTCTGTCTATTGTAAGGATATGTCATTTGATCTCTTGCAATGTCACTTACTTTGATTATAATATTAATTACACCACAGTGGGTTACATTTTTACTCCAGAGTCAGTTTGTCATCATATCGACTTTCTTCTTTATTTAGTATAGGCAAAATGATAAACGAAACAAACGCTAAATATTTTTATAGTGAGTGCAGCTGGCTTTGACATTTGTCATTATTATGGAAAAACGGCCTATATTAGGTCTCCTTAAGCCAATTAAATAACATAATTCACTGAATAAAAACATACCTTCTGACGATTTTCGTCATATAAATTTCAATGTGTAAACTTAATACAACAAAGTAGTCAAAGACATGATGTAGATTTAGTGGCCAACAAAAGTGATACAGTAGCATTTCCTCTGTATTTATACGTAGACTGAGATTTCACCTCATTACCAGTATTCACGCGACCATGAAATATTTCCCATAGCCAAAGGTTAACACCATTTGAGATTGCGTCAGATATATCAGCACTTTACCATTTCTTCTGGCCCATGCAGCTATGCAGTGATTTTTGTACAGTTTGCCAAACAGCAATCCAACTTCTAGAATTGCAAGATACTGAAACAACGTAACGCAGATGGTGGTGGCCTTGTGTCAGGACTATAACCGAGCTCTTTAATGGGGATACTTCTTTAATGTGACACTCAACTGACAGACACCTTAGCCATTTATTGGTTTTGTATGCATCCTCAATATGGGAATTTGTCTTGGGCGGAATATGTTAGATAAAGCCACCTGTAAGCAGTTTTGCTAACAATCACCCATCCATTTATTAACCGGACTCAGACATGCTTAACTTGTTGCAAAGCACACGTAATGTAACCACTCATCTATTTTGCTCATACTATGTTATTATACACTAAAAAAACTTCAAGTAAACATTATCAGTACTCATTTAATTTATGCATTTATTATATTTATTACAAAATTACATTTCATCACATTAATTAGTCAGACCTGTTAGGCCCGTGGAGAGCTGCGGGGTTATATTGCTACCCTATTAGGTAAATAACGGATTTTATTATTTTATGTTTATGAAACTTAGTTATGCTCTTATGTAGGTGTAATCTAAATGATCAAATCGCCAATACTCCACAACAGTTGTAAGTTGTTTTGTGACCACTGGTAACATCTGTGGTAACAAAATGCAGTAAGATAAGCGACAATCCCAGTTTAAGTTTTTCCCACAACTATTTATTTTTTCAGTGAGCTGATTAATTTATATTATTTGTTTCTTCAAGGTTCGATTTGGTACCGAGAAGCGATACCAGTACTGGTTTCAGCGTCAGGTATGTTGAATAATTCCTGCAGCAGTAACAAGTACCACACACCATACATATTCGTTGATAATTGGCACCTGGAACACTTTTCCTTTGTTTGTTCTGGTGTTGCTTTTTATTTATTGGCTGCCTGCAAGTGTATAAGCTAAAGAATTATTTGCTTTTTATATCGAATTTGCTTATATTGACTTTTAGATAATTTTTTTACAACTTATAAGGCAATACTGGAGGCATAGGTCAATGGCAGCATACTGCCTTTTTCTGCCCTGGATGTCGAGGGTTCAATTCCCGACCGCCTCATACCGAAGACATAAAAAGTGGTACCAAACTAGTTGTTCGACCAAGCACGTGTGTTATTATATTATCAATATTATCATCATCATCATCATCATCATCGTTCACTAAGCTATGCTTTAATTTGATTTATGGAATTATGAACTACTTAGTTTTGCATAGTCTTCTACATTTTTGTACATTTCCTTATTTTTTTTAAGTATTTGGCGACACCGGAGAGTCAGTCATTGCGCTGTGATTTGATACGATTCATATGCGGTGTCGTGCACCCCTCCAATGAAGTGTTATGCTCCGACATCATACCCAGGTGGGCTGTGATTGGCTGGCTGCTCACGACATGTACCGTAAGTTTGCAGTTTTAAAGCATTAATAATTTGCTAATTGCCAAAGTGTTTTATCCTCATATGGGTGACGTTCTTGCTTCAGCTATCATTGATTTTTGTTTACACTTTCGTAGAAAAATATGTAACGTTTAATTGTTTGTACGTTTGCTTTGTTCTGTTTCTTAGTCGAATGTGGCAGCATCAAATGCCAAACTTGCATTATTTTATGACTGGTTGTTCTTTGATCCTGAGCGAGACAGCATTATGAATATAGGTAGGTTTCATAATATTATTATTATTGGTGATAGTAGTTGTAACTTACTGACTAACTGCTCCTAACTGATTTGCATTATAATTATTAGAATTAAAATATTATTGCGGCAAATTTGATCAGAAACAGTTTTGATCCAGCAGTGATCAAGTAGAGCTGATGTGATAGTTTAGTTGTATAAAAAATAGTTTGGCTGATTACTTCTTTATTTATTTGACTGACTGATTGGTAGGTGATTTGACTGGCTGATTAATTTACAGGCTGGTTGACTGAACTTATGAACTGATTGATTGACTGACTGAGTTATTGTTTCATTAAAATTATTCGTTGGCTGATTGGTTTGTTATTGGTTGGCTGACTGACCTTTGACTGACAGACGAATCCACTGATTGCTTGATTCTGTGCTTGACTGAGTAACATACTGATTGTTGGATAAGTGATTGATTAACTGAGGGACTGCAGGTAAAGTGACTGCCTGACTAGTGAATTGACTAACTTATCAATTGAGAAAGGTATTAATTTTTTGCTTATGTTGTCTTTGCAGAACCTGCCATACTTGTGATGTACCATTCCATTAGACCTCATCCCGCTATTACGGCAACGTTGTTAGACTTTCTGTGTCGGGTCAGTGATAATCTTATTAATAAAATCTTCAATTAATTCTAATCAAAGCTGGAATGTTGCCAAAGTGTGTCCTGATTTGGAAATTATATTGTACAAATTTGATTTTCGCCTTACTGCTCTGCCTACTAGGTGAGCATTTATTGCTGTGATTATTATTAGAAGAAACTGATTCAGTTTTAACACTTTTCACATTTCTTTTCTTTTATTTGCAGATAATGTCGAATTTTTATCCTCCGCTGACGCCACTTGTACGACAAGGTGTTTACACGGCTCTTAGGACAATCCTGGAAAAGAAAGTTTTGCAGTAAGATCATCTGTTTTTTCATTGTGTGCCATAGCAGTAAAGTTAACTTCAAAATAAAGCTTTACGCTGTAAAAGTATACGCAGTTTATTTTACCTACAGTTTTGAAATTATGTCAGTTTTCATTTCAAAATTCATTAAACATACTTCAGTGTTGCTTTTTTATAATAATGATAGAAATTGCATTTTTGCTAAAAGATTTTTATTAATTACTTTTATTTTGTTCATTTTTGTTGTTATGACTGGGACAGATCTGAATTGGCTATGGTTTCTTTTCTAAAGATAGCCTGTCTCATATATCTCAAAGATTTAAAAAAAATGGCTCAATACTGTAATGTCTGCAAGATATAGCCACAACAGTTGATGAATTAGTGAATACTAAAACAAACATTTATTAAATGAGCATCAGTTTAGATGGGAATTTGAACAGAGCAAATCCGACATTGCATAACTTCAACCGCGAGATTAGCCTGCTGAAACAATGAGAACAATCTTAGTAATCGCAAACATTACAATATTAGCTATAAATAAGAACACGTCACACATACCACAAGTTACATCTACGATCATCAGAAAAGTAAACCGTGGCATCTGGTCTGTTGCATTTGTTTCATATGAAAACTATGTCACTTGTACATGTTTTCTTTTAGAACATTGTCGCCATTGTTTGATAATCAGAAGCTGGATAAGGATCTGCGTGGAATGATCCGGGAAAACTTTGCCGAGTTCTGCTCAACCACTGATGGTATGGTTATTCTGTTTATGAACAACTGAAAACTATTTTAGTAATATAAAATGTACGATGAAGATAGCTGCTCATTTTCGCTGTAAACTAAGAGATTGCAATTCATTTTGTCATCTGTTTTTTGAACTGCATATGCCATTGGAATTGATATCGATTCAATAGAATTTTAGCTGGTGCTAAAAATCGGGGGAACTTATTCATCGTGCCTGAATACTAGCCATTTTTCTAATGGAATTTTAAAATTGTGATTGATTTTGAAATTGTAGTTCATGCTTTTATATATTTTATTCTTATCTTAGTAGAATAATTTTCAGTACTTATTAATAGTTTATTTTTGGCAATTTTTTTAGTGATGACGAAAGCAGAAGATAATTTGCCTGGTATGTTGCCAGCGGGTAGCATGGGTGATATGGACAACATCTCTAGTATATTAGCCAATGAGATGAAACCAGTTGAAATGAATCAGAATCAGCCAATCCACACAGCTGTTTTTAGTGATGAGGAGGAAGAGGAAATGCCATTGGGTAAGTGTTTTAACTGACTAAAACATGTCACTGTTTACTGGGTGAGTGTTTCAACTGACTAAAATATGTCACTGTTTAATGGATGAATATTTTGGCTGACTGAAACATGTCACCATTTGATGGGAGAGTGGTTTAATTGACGAGAAGACATTGCGCAGTTTAAGTGACTAAAACGTAACAGCTTTTCTTATGTGCATGTTTTAACTGACTAAAACTTGTCACTGTTTAATGAGTAAGTGATTCAACTAACTGATACACGTTATTCGATGAGAGAGTCTTGTAACATTAATAAGCAGCTGTTTTAACTGAGCAAAATGTGTCACAGTTTGATGTGTGAGTGTTTTAATGTGATAAACTGGGTATTGCTGTCTGATTTTGACTGCTTTTATGTTCATTCTCTTGTCATTTACTTACCTGACATCGTCAGGACAGCTTATTGTTTAATTACATTAACAGTAAGATTTAGCATAAAATTAATAATTTTTAATCTTTTCTTAAGTCGCTAGCTGTTTAGTTCAGTGTTTTATTCTTTTTTTGAATTTGCGATTTCTCAAAGCATTTGTGTTTCAGAAAAACTGAAAGTGAAAGAGGAGCGTTCAATAAAATCAATATTAAGGTCTCCACCTCCAAAACCGGTTGACGAGTCAGAACTAACGCAGCATCTTGATCAGTTAGATTCAGAAATACGGAGTTTAGTGTTAGAACTACGGAACATAGAGTAAGTTTAAAATTTGCAAGTCATTTTGCTAAGGCTAAAGGGGAAGGAAGTGCAATTTTAAAGTATGTCCCAAAGAACTTTCCACACTAAGTTGTATTACTTACCATTATGCTTATGTGTTTGAAAGACTTATATAACTAGAAAAGAAATTTTTTGTGATTTTAAAGTATTCGCACCAATTGGTAAAACGTTACTAACTCACCGTCTCAGTGTGCACCACTGGCTCACCAAAAAAACATAAAATTGTTAATGTTATTGACAAAAAAAGTAATTTATCTGTATATTAAATTTACACGTTTTATACAGGGTTACTGCTAATACAAGCTCTGTGTGCAATAAGGCAATATGTAGGTAAATTTTCAAGATTATTTTTTTAGCTTTAGTAAAAGAGTTTTTCTTGTCTTCTAGACATCAGCTCTTAGCGAATTGTTTGTTCCTACAACAAGCTGACCAAGCAAATGATTATTCGATATGTCAATCTAACAGTCACATTTTCATAAAGGATTAACAAGTTTGAAGTTGTATTCTAAAATTGTTCATTACTGTTTTAGGGTTGGTGAAGAACAGTGCAAAGTATTGAAGTTGAAATTTGTGTTCTAACATTGTTCTTTGTTATTTTAGGGATGGTGAAGAACAGTGCGAAGTCATGAGTAAACTAATAGATGCTGTTATTAAAAGTGTAAGTATCGATACCATTATTTATCTTGTCCTCGAAACAAGTAGTATTTTTGGAAATCAAACAGACTAATGGAGTGAAGCGTTTCACTAGTGTAGAAAAGGTCGCGTGGATTTTTGGTTGTACCATTTTGAAAATATCTGTGCAAGGTGCTCAAAATCATTGTGATGATTTGCTTTAAGAAAAAGGTATCAAAAGTTTATTTTATTGTCTGTCTATTTAAAGTCATTATAAGGAATGTTTAATGAGTTTGCTGTACCTAAAAAGTTACAGAAGCAAACTTGTCATTTTCGTGGTACTAGTTGCGTACTTAGAACAAATACTACTTAATAGGAGTTCATTTGAGTTTAAGGCTTCATTAGCAACTTCACTGCCTCAATGATGAGAATTTCTTGTCTCAAAAATGCTATTCTGACTGGTCCGTATAACGAGACTATGCCATTATGTTTAATATGGAAATTAATTGACATGTACACCAGTAGTAATAATACCTGCACGTGGCTGGCACACTTCATGAATCAGGCTACTGAAATAAACAGTGATGTTGTCCTCTGTTGACCATAAAGTTATTATACAGGCATCAAATGCTGTATTTAAAAAAACGTAGGTAAACCTTGCCGAAACTATTACTGTATCTACTGGATGTGTGCTACAGTTTGCTGTGTTGTGACTTTTGTTTTCTACCTGTATCTTGCACAATGCTGTGAATTATACCAAATAAAATAAAATAAAATATGACGTGATGAAGCTGGTGTTGATGAAAATAGTGATACTCGTGATGGTAGAGGTGGACGGCAATTACGGGGTGGTGGGAATGATAGTTGTGGCAGTAAAACTAATGATGATCTAGTAAAAGTTGCCGTAATCTGTAGCAGTGACAACTTTTCCTTTTCTTAAAATATTCCAGCTAAAATACAAATTGCTCGGCAGTGAAGAGGTTAATGACTTTTTGCTGTTTCAGCACGAAAGGGCAGTTTTATCACCATCACTACTAATTCTGTTAAATTTTCCAGGACGAGTTCGACAGTGACATGTCATCTGCGCTAGCCATCTGTCTTTGCCAAATTCTTGCTAGTCAATTCAAAAATCATATTTTTCCGGAAGGAGAGCCGGAAGAAGAGTAAGTGCATTACCTGATGTAGAAAAATAGGGGAAAATTGATTGTGTTCACGTTTCTTCGTAATCAGGGGAAGCATTTATTATCTTGTTATATCTGGTTTTATTAGGCTTAGCTAAACTGAATTAATAAGATTTTTGTAATTATATTATTTGACACTAAATGCTTATTTATTGCCATTTTTGCAGTGATATAGAAGATTCAATAGGGACGTCACTATTCGTCATATTTAGGTATGTTCTTCTAACTCTTGCTTAATGCACATTGCTCAAAGCATAAAGTAGGGCATAGGTCCATACTTCATGGAAACTTTATTTCACATGTTACCCTAATACACATTCGCATGAACAAGTATTATTCGTTACTTTGTACCTTATTCCTGTGAGCAAAAGTGAAGTGGTGAAGGATGAGGGCTGGCTTTTCGTTATTCCTTCTTTGTTTTCTTTATGTTTGTCCATGCGTTCAAATATTTTGCATTACACAGTTGCTGACCATATTAAGTAGGATTTGGAAGGTGAATATTTTTCAATGGAAGACGCATTTTTTGTACAATTTCAGTTTGGCACTTTGCAGGTCGAAATCAATTCTAACGACGCCTTCAGACTAGTGAGAATTTTCTCTGACAGCAAACTCGCATAGTGTAAACTGCTTTGCAAGTTAATGTTGGTAGAAACTGCAAACTCTCCAACAGTTGCTGTGAGTTAATTTAGTGTGAATGTCTCAACGAGTTACTTTCGACACTTCTTGCAGTGATTAGAGAATGTCAGCTCATGCTTTCTGTCAGAGAGTAACTCACAGCAAATTTGGCTCTCTAGTCTGAACATGCTTACGAGTTACTTGGCAACTTACTTGGCGAGAAAAGTCATTAGTCTGAATATGCCATAATAAATAATGTTAGAAGCGTTACTTGCCTCACATTTATTGCCATTTTTAACACTGAGTAGCATAGTTTACAATGAGTGACATGTATATTTTTTTACAGAATATTAACTGAGACACCCGAGGAGGACCCCAGCAGGCAACCCATTCTGATGCTGATGGGTGACGTGTATGCCCGCCAAGAACGTCTAGGATACCTGCTGCTTTATTTCTTAAAAGCCAGGTTTGGTTTCTTAGTACAAGCCTCATGGTGTTTGTTGTTCATAGTGCACATATTTGTTGTTTACCTGTTTGCTTTTCCCAAGTTTTGTAGTGAAAAATTTCTTCTTTCTGTTTATTGAACTTATTAAAGCAATTTGTTTCATTTCGTTTCATTTGCCTAGATGATTTATGTCTTGATGCAAAGTTTTGGAACTAATACTTCATCAAGCATGCAAATTAAGTCTTTACCATTAATGAGTGGGCAGTTTGTTTAGGCTTTATAATAAAGAATTGAAGCAAATATATTGTTGTGTGTTGGTTTGAAGATTCAAGATACTGGCACCTCTGTTGCTCTTAAAAGAGAAAAATACATTATTCTCTGAAAATAAAATTATTAGATTCCTATTTTCTAAGACATTTGGACACATTCAACTAGGTATTGATTGAAATAGATATGTAAATTAATTATTCTCCGTGATTCTTATTAAAATATTGTTTTTTTGTTTGCTTTAGTAAAATTAGTCATGACAACATGACTCACTATAAAGACTTTTGCAAGAGTTTAGAAGGCAAAGATTTGGAAGGTTGCTTACTGAATGATTTAACGGTGAGTTATATACTTTTTCTATCTTTCTGTGCAACGTAACAGGTTGCATTACTGTTGGTTGCAGTGAGATCAGTACTGCTCACAGTCTCGATAGTGTCTGGCTTGTTATAATAAAGTAGCAATAAAAACGTAACCTTGTGAACAAACAGAAGCAATTTCCAAACCTCAGTATGTGAAAGAACGGTTTTTCTCTATTTGCCAAGCACTTTAAGAGAGATTTGTTTTCCGGTGCAAAACCAAACTGTAGTAACATCAGTGCTTCAGCTTACTTTATGTTAGTTCTAATGGCATACAACAAGCTTTACACAGCCTTACTGTATCTTTTTCTGGAATGCTTGAATTAATTTTTTTGTACTGACAATTATCCATGGGTAGGTCTAAGAAGCAATTATAAAAAATAGTTAACTATATCTATGTCGTGACATTTTACAGGAGCTCGAGCTTGGTACTAGCTGCAAATTTTGCAGAAATAAGGAAGTGAAGATGCATGACTTTCGAACAGATTTTCACAGAGAGAAAAAGTTCAAATTGTTAAAAAAGTTAACCCAAATAAAACCATACAAAACTTTACAAGACCGTTCAGAATAATCTACAATCCTGTAATAGGCCTGAGTGCGTAAATCCACAAGTTACTTTGTGATCTTTTACATTATTCATTAGAAGTAGCCTCTGTGAATATCATATCAGCTCAATTAGTGGTGCATAGGCCTTCATAATGAATTGATAGCAGCACTAAAGTTTATGGGTTAGAAAAGGAGATTTTTCAGGTATATCCCCAAAAAAAACTTTCAATACAAACTTGTATTACCTTGCATTAAACTTACCTGCTTTAAAGACTTATGTAATTGGAAAAGAAAATATTTGTGCTACCTAGTAATATGTCACTGCATTCCCATCCCACTGATTCACCAAAAATACTATTATTAATCTTATTAACCTGATAAAATAATTTTTACTTTTGCTTAGTTAGTGAAGAGTGTATTGGGAATCCTTTGATTATTTTTTCAAACTTTGCCCAATGTTATGTAAACTTGTTTCAAACGATTTACCATTGAAATGACTGTGCCTAACTGTCGTCACTGGAGTTTAAATTTACAAGTTTATACAACATTACTGCTAATACAAGTTTTGTATGCAATAAGACAGCATGTAAGTGACACAAAGACAAATTTTTTAAACTCCAGTTACGAAGAGTGTTCTCTTGTGCTTTAAGCTTTAATATAGTTTAAGTTTATGGTTGCCTTATGTAAGTAACACTGCTGTTACTATATGATTGCTGTAGATTGTGTGTACTTTTTGTTACATACATGTCACTCTTGTACTCAGTAAGGGATTTTGTTTGTTTTGATTTTTTATGTGCTGTCCATTTCGCTCTGTTATTAGTAGAAATTTGAAAATAGTTTAGAATTTCACTTGGATTTTAATCGCACTTGGATTTTAATTCTTTCCACTTGGTTTTATTGATGTTTTCATTTAGTAGAATGGAATTTTGAGTTTTAAATGCAGTAACAATAAATTGATTTTTTTCACTTGCAGCTGTGTCAGGAAGATGATGTGCGGTTATTCTGCTATTTGATTCCTGATATTTATTCACAGGTACGGTTTTTGAAAATATTTTACACTCTCGCAAAGGCAAGAGTATTTTGAACATTCTGTGCAGCAGCAGGTAGCCAGGTCATTGTTTTACACTTGTAAACAAAATGTATATTTGAATAATTTTTAATGATTAATGTAAATATAAGTAAAAACCATTGCTGTGAATATGAACTAAACACAAGTGTTGAAAGCAGTTCTGTAGATGTACTGTTCTGTAGTTATGGACAATGCAGCATCTTGTTAATTTCAGTTTTCTTCTCAATTCTAGTTTTCCAGTATAGCCATGGGTAACCCCGAGTTGCTAAATCTCATAGTGTCTTGTATAGATGGCATTCAGTTGCAAGATCTAGTGTGTCAGGTTATGCAAGGTCAAATGGTGATGTTTCGTAAAGACTCGTTTTTATCAATACTTAGTAAGTCGAACAGCCTTAACTCATTGTTGACATACTGGAACAATTTGCTGTGAAACCATGCTTATAGCTTAGTATAGTACAATCATTGCTGCTTAATAAAACCACCACAGGACCAACAATAAGTTGTCTTAATAGGTGGTTTTATTATGCAGTGGCCTATTGAAAACGTGTGTATTTGGCAATGTGCAGTACGCAAATGCTTAATAATTAATTAATACTATATGACAATTAAATGTTGGTCATTCAGCTCACTTACATGCTTACAGAATGAAACAATTGACTTTAACTTTCAGTGTGACTTTGAATAAGAAGAGGTGAATTTATGAAACAGAACTTGAATTTCAACTGAATATCTTAGGAAAAATAGGCAAACTACTAAAAATACATTATATATTTTTCATTTTTCTATTGCTTTTGTCGCTTGTTACTGAAAAATATGTCTTATTAAATGGTGCACTGGTTTTATTAACCAAATTTTATTAACAATAGTTTCTATGGAGGTAATTCTGTACCATGCCTGAATGGTTCTAAGACGCTGCTGGTTTTGTTATCCGCGGTTTTATTAAGCTTTTCTCTGTGCTCTTTATTAAGGTGACCACTGAACCAGGTTGCACTTAACAGCATCTGCCATGGTTAGTAGTTGGATGGGTGGCTGCAGAAATCTGTGGTTTCTCAGTCATTGAGGTTTTGTGAGCCTTACACTTATAACAGAGTTTTAGACCTTATCATCTATTGAGATTCAATATGCTCTTGGTAGTAGACATGTCACTTGTGCTGTAGTGTATGCAAATGTAATACTTTTCTTTTCTTGAATGCATAAAAAAGTTAAATGTCCTTTCCTAGTGTCAGAATAGATCCCCCCTTCAGGCCTCATCACCTGAACCTGCTGAACATATAAATGAAGGGAATTAAAATTAGTATATACAAGTGTGCAGGTAAAAAATCAAATATAATAGCTTAATTAATGATGTCCTTAGTTGCCAGCTAATTTGAAAAGAGTGTTGATACCATAGTAGCTAAAATATTAGTGGTTTAGCCAATAAGTTTAAATAAAAACCATTAGATAGAATGAAAAAGCAAGGAATCTAGACATACCAGTATGAAAGATTAAACAGTGAAAGTATAAATTAATTAATACACCTGAATTGACCAGGTGAGAACAATTTGGGTATGTTAATCAATAAAGCTTTCCAAGTAACATACTGAGGTGTATAAAAAGAAGATAATCAATTGTATTTTTAATTGAATTTTAGCAACAATTTGAACATTTCTTTCTAGATGCAAGTCTGGAGTGGGAGACGTTTGAACAGTATTGCTTGTGGACATTGATCAGTGCTCATAACATCCCTGTGGATTATATGCTGCCCATTCTGCCAAAGCTGGAGTATCCTCAGCATGCCGAGGCATTGACAAGTTTACTGTTGATAGTCAAGCAGAGCGCGTACGTGCTTGTTGTGAAATAATAATCCATGCATAATCCATCCTTAGAAACTGCTCATTTTGTTTTGATTTTAATGTTATTATTAATTCATAATTTTCCACCAAATCAGTGTCAATAATAATAAAAAAATGATTAGTTTTGTTCTTTTTTGTATTTCATTAGAAAACCCACACTATCAACATGGTAATATATTTTTTGTTGTTGTATGTAATTAATAGCACTTAGTGCTTTGTGTGTATGTATTTAATTTGTTTTTAGTAGCGGCAATTTTATGCTGAAATAAAGTGAGTTGAATTGAATTGCATTATCATTAGAAATTACTTTGACTAGTCCTTTAATTCAATCAATAAACCTATTCAAAATAGTTGGTGTCAGACCAAAATTGGCTGATCTTTCCAAGTAAAAAATGCTGTTTCAAGGGGTATTTCACCGACCTTACCCTAAAGTTGATTATGTATTCCTTCTAGAGAGGTTTAATTTTGCATTATGTAAATTAAGCCCTTTGGTTTTAAGTGTCGCCTTCTTTCCCTAACTTAAAATCTGACCATAGTACTCAAAGTATTATCCAAATATTACATCATTAGTCATTGTTTTTATTTCAGTCCGACGCAAGAAAGTTTAAAGTACGTCCTGCAGAGAGATGGTAAGAACTGTGATCAGTTTGCTTTGTCGATTTTGCGGTTCTGGTCGCAGGAATACGAGGACAAACTGGCAGAACTTGTGACCATACAACTGACGACGTACACGTCTACCCCGCGCAAGAACCGGTTGCGAGACAAGTGAGTACACTTCTTTGCCACTTTGTCGAATTATTTATATTTAGAACTGGTTAATAAAGAAAAGTGTGCCTTTTTGAAGCATGTATTCTAAACATTCGAATAAAAGTAATTGCACAAGCCAACACGAGTCAATATAAACAATAAAAACAAAAAAGCACAAAAGAGTTTAGTGAGGGAGAAATTCAATTCGGCAGTTTTAGGTTTTGCCTGCTACTCTCCTGCCTTATCTCCAACAGAGCACAGCCAAGTAAACTCACCTCTCCAGTGACTCCTAACTTTCCTCCTAACAGGGAACTGCCAGGTAAACTCAATTCTCCATTGACACAAAAATTACAAAAATACTAAAGACAACACAAATGCAAAGGGAGAAAAACTGCAATAGACAATGGGGATAATACGTATTCATAATGCACACATATAATATCTGCACGCAAGCCTGCATACCTGCACATCCATTCACACATGCACGAACGCACACACACACACACAAAAATGCAATTTGGTTGTCGAGAAACATACCAGTATGGCGTATCTCGAGGCATAGTTTTTATTCTTATTGCTTACCCAGCAAACAGGTTCATTAGTGAACATACAACTTTTTATATGAATGAATAAATCTGTAGATAGTTCTGCTTGGCATTCTGTAAGTATCCATTAAATGAGCTATCTATTCTAGTTTTAATAGGCTTTTTTCTGAAGTCTATATAATTTGAAAACAACCCGTATTAGGTTGAGTTAACATAGAAACTTGCCCAGTACTATGTTATCTGCATTTATTTTGGTCTGAAAACCACCTTTTGATCAAACAAATTTTTAAAATAAAAATCAAAAGCCTTTGTTTTCAACAGTAGTCCTAATCCAGATGATATACTAATCACATTTGAGTATTTTTCTACTGTTATCTAAAACTACTTTATTAAAAAAATGAAACCGACCATTTAGTAGAATAAGTAGGTGTTTTTCCTTTAGGTGTCATCCTTTAAAGGGCTTAAATTAATTTTTCACAGGCAAACAGGAAAGCCATCCGGTCCCGCCGTTGTGCAAATTCTTTACCATTTAGAACAATTACGTCGGACATTGAAGTCAACAACTTGTAAGTGTTCGTTCTCAAATATTTGATTTCTTCAGGATTTTCTGGCATTCTGATGGCTTCTTTCATTCTGGTTTGTTAAATCTGCACAAATCATTTAATAATGTTTCCAACGTCGATGCGGGTTCTGCTAAAATTTAATAACGGACGTAATTTTCCTGCAAATTAACAGGAAGCCTGCTTGACAGTGATTTTAATCTTGACTGTCATTATTTCAGTTTTTACTCATGAGTTGGTGCAGCACGCACTTCAACAGGTGCAGCTGACGTGCACCGAAGGACAAAAATCCAAGTAAGTGCTAATTTTATTTCTGCAGTTTTACAGATTAGCTTAATGGAACATGTTAAAACACGATGAATAAAATTTTTGCACTCGATTCCGCTTTGGAGGTCACGTTGTGCAGTTAGGGACTGAAGTTAAACAATGCCGAAACCTGTCAGTGAACAGATGGGTGACCACCAGGAATGGTTCTGAGCAGTTTTCATTTGCCACACTACTGCTGGGCTATTTCCATTGTTGTGGATTGTACTTGTACACACGTTCTAAAGGTAGCAAAGACGCCTCGTCCAGTTCAGTATCTCATCTTAGAGGATCATCCTTGAAGAAGTCTCCAGTTTTGCCACAACCATCTACACTAAACTGGTTGCGACTTTTGAATCTTAGAAGATTAAGCACGCATGAAGAGTGCCAAACTGCTTGCAAATAAACAGACGATCTTAGTTGAAAGAATGTTGGATGGACCGGAACCATTTGCCTGCATTAAACTTGAATATTTGGTTTAAGCGGTTCTGAATTAAATTATGATTGAGTTTGAATAAATTAATCCGGAATGTGAAGCACTGATTTATTTGCTTGTCACATGCTTATGGAATTTTTGTGAAAACCTGGTACCCATTGTTTGAAAAAGTGACAGTTTTGTACTGCACGAACAATGAGAACAGCATCATGGTGAAATAAACGGCTTTATAGAGTCATTCGCAAGTGAGCCACCCAAAAAATCACTGGTAAATTTGCGCTAAGGCGTTGTGTAAGTATATGCAGCAAAAAATAATTATACTAATTAATACTACTGCTTGTATAAAATATATTGTTGATCGCATATCTAATGGTATCTATTCACCTGTTTTGTAAAAGATCTGTAAAATAACAAAAGCCAAGTTTATGCATGGGTTTCAAATCAACAGCTTAATTTTAATTTGTAAACTCGCTAAACCAGTTAAAATTTTCCTCCAGGTTTAGCGACTTGTTGGCGCTGACTGAATACATCGACGACATAAAGACGACAAACACCCGGTCATTGAGAGGTACCCGTGGAAAAGGCACATCCGGCTCGTCCAGCACTAGTGGAAAACTGTCTAATCGTAATCGAGCAGACAGCGATTCAAGTAGCAGCGAGGTATGTTTTATTTTTGGAAAAAAGATAAAAGTAAAAGCATATCCTTCTTGCTTACACTAAGTGGATGGTCTTGTGATTTACTAAAACACCTTTAAAAAGATGTGGAGCAAATCCACACTTTCAAAGTGAAATCAAACGACATTAAGGCACGAAGGGTTTAAAAGTTGGTACTGACCTGGATTTGAGCGAGAAACTTTTGTTAAACAAGTCCAGCTCCTTGAATGCAAGACTGTACATTCTACTGGTTAGGCATTTGTAATCCATAGTTCAAATGCAGGTCTCTGCTAGTTTTTACTCATTTTTCTGTTTTCAACTAAGATTTGTTTATAATGTTTTATTTTATTGCAGGACGATGAGGTTTTAGTAAAGCCAAAGGCGAAGAAACGAAAAAAAGCATCATTGTTGGGCTCAGATAGCGATTGACCACATATTTGTACAGATTTGTATATAAACTGTAAGAAGCTGTAAATTTTCTACCCGATCATTTGATTATGATAATTGTGAGAATTGTAGTAGTTTTATATTCAAACTGGCCACACTTTACAAGCGGAGTCTGTAACAGCTTTTGTATTTTTCCACCCTTTTTGTTGATACGTCATTCAAGAAATTCTAGCCTGACGGCTTGACCTATTCACTGTATGCAGAGCTAATCTGCATAATCCTGCATATTTTTAATTCTTGTTGCCTGTGTATTTCAGCACTGTAAGTTGCAATGAGCATAAGCAAAACTGTCGAATTTGTAGCATAGACCATAAGCTGCAGCTAACACACAGCAATAAGTCAATTATGTAAAAACTCTTTTGTGTAATAAACTATTGTAACTAAACAAATACCATTCGTAGTTTCTTTGTGCAGCCAGAAATGCTGGTGTAAAGCAAGGATAATAACTTGTCACACCAGTGAGCAACTAAAGTAAAATAATGCTGGGCCTGATTAGTAAACAGATGAGCGACCATTCTGTGGAATTTCATCTGTCACACTGCCTCTAGCTGTTTCTCTTATTGAGTATGTAAACCAAGACACCACTGCTAATTCACTGGCTCATTTTAGATTTAGAGCTACGTTCCTGTCCTACTGCAGTCATTAACATAACAAATATGCTTCTTGTTGGTATCACACAACATTAATCATCCAAAAAAAATCACAATATTGTTATGCTATTTCATTAATATTATGGAAAAGTTAACAACTTTCTAGCTAAGTACTTAAGTAATAGTTTTTTAAACTTGAGTCAGCGATACATTTATAAAAAAGACAGTACAACACAGAAGAAAAATGACTAAATTGGTGTTTATTTTTATGCAATTATTACAGCATTGCAAGACCCGGTTATAAATAATAATCTTACAACAATCAGGTCGCTATGTACAAAACAGTCAATTATATCAACTCAGCAAGGTTCAATAAATTTTACAATATTTCAGCATCAAGAGGAAGTCAATGGCACAAAAGCTTTGGTGTAGTTAAGCTTCGTTCACAACCATTTGAAAGTCAAATATGTACAGAATTGTTTCTTTCATTGCAAACTGGCTTTTGGCTTGTAAACAATGCTTTGTAAAAAGTTAAACGGAGTAAACAGCTTTTAAAGAATCATTACAACTGTGATCTAACTCGTCTTGGCAAAGAGCCAGAAAGCATGACTTTGACACCATGCCAAAAATGTGCTAGATGGCAGAGTTAACTTTAGCATGAATGTGCGCACAAACAATATTCAGACTACAATCTTTCTGATTCGACAACACATCAGCTGAATTAATAATTGCACATTTGAATAATAATACCAAACAATGATTCAACTTTGGCTAGCTAGCTAACAATGTTGTTCAAAATTACATATTGATTTTCATGTGTTGTTACTAGAGCATCGAACATTCGAGTTCAAAACAAATTCGAACAAGCTTTTTTTAGTTTCAGTTTGGTTCGATTAATTCAATACTTAACTACATACGTTCTTTATCACCAAAGCGTTTGAAACATCATGCTATCTGCACAATTCAGCTACAATTTCTATGCAAAATTTTTAAACAAATTATTTGTGTTTTTAATGTATAACAAAACGTAGTAATATGCATGACCTTTGTAAGACTGTTTTTTGTTAGTGATTCAAAAATGAATTCGAATTTGTTTTGAAAATCTTGAAATTCGGTTTGATCAGAGTTCGAAAGTCACAAATTCAATTCGAATTTGCTTACAGCGGTTAAGCTCCAACTTGAATCTGCTTACGGTTGTACTCGGTTATGCAAGTTTTAAGATATAGCTGTACACATGAAAGTCCAAATCCCTGCAGCATTTGATTACAATGGGGTTTTATCGAATAGTATTTTAAATACATACATCTATAGAAAAACTAAATACAGTCTGCTTAATTTGAATTTGATCATTATGAATTAATTTGTATCCACTGGGTGATGCTGCATACAAGTGTAAATCACACAACTCTTAGTAATTCCTTCGGTTCCAAAAGTCACTACAAATTAACAATGTCGTCAATCCATCAAGTGATTTTGGCATTACTAAATACAATTAAACATTAATTAAGACACAGTTTCAAACCGGCCATTTTACTAATTTAATCAGTTATAATTATTTTACATTTTACACAAAAATTGATATGCAAAAAGTTAACAGGAACATACAATTCACTTGATAATGACTAGGAACCATTCAACCATTAACATCTTAACAACAGTAACAGTCAATTGCAACAACTGAATATGTTAACAAACCTCCTCAATTGGGAATTTGGCTGGAAGATCAATGCATTTCAAACTATGAATAAACCATAGTTCGCGCAAACACCAACAGGCTAAACAATTTCTTTCCAAAATTTTCAGCACAAACATATTGAGGCGCAATTGCACATCAAGTAATGCATAATATTTTAAAATAAAATGGTATAATTATGCAGAATTATCAAAACGTACATTAAAAATTACAGAATTTTACAAGAAAAACGACAAATCTTTCAAATAACTTCACAATGGCAGTAACAGAAATATTAGTCCCTGTGTCGAAAGACCATTTTACTTTTAAGATCGCTTTGTCTGTGCATTCCTAAATAAAATTAGGATGGGCAGTAATTTCTCTTGTTCAAAGAGCAATTGTGTCAAGTAACAATTATCTGTGTGTAACTTGAGTAAATGACATTACCAAAATCAATTTGCAACATCACATGCATTAACAGCATAATATTATTATATTATAAACCACGTACTTAGCAAGTACAACTAAATTTATATTCCACATTTTTGTTTCACTATTAAGCTTTTCCCCCGAAAAAATTAATTGATAAACAAGATCAATTATAGGCAACACAGGCAATTAGAAAACATGCACAAAGAAACGCCAACCTGAAGGATGTTTAATATAATAGATCAATTCTCCAATGTTTTAAACATAGGTCAGCGCATAGCAAGCTGTAAGACAGCACTCAATGGAAAGCCAATGTTTGTGGCAGAACTGGGATCTATCTAATTTTCAAGAATAAACCAGTAGATGAGTCTGTACTCTCTTACAATGAAACAAGACATTATGGTAAATGAAACGACATAGAAGCAATGTTCTCTGATGGTCATCCATTCATTTAAAAATGAGACTAGTGCCGCTTAACTATTGTACCACCAACTACGGACAGTCACAAATAACAAGATTTACTTAGAAGCCGTGTCATTTATTATTGTCAATCGTTAAACGGCTCGCACACAATGTCACTCCAGGGACAAGCTGGCTTCAGCCAGGATAACCTAATTCAAGGTCAGAGAACTGCTTCAAGAACATGAATAAAGGACAAGCTAGTGTTGGGAATACTAAATTGATATTTGCTCGGAATTCTTCAATATTCCTGAGTTTGGCTCAACTAAATTATGCACTGTGCACAAAGGACTGACTAACAAATGTAATCAAATCAAAGCTGTACAAACCAATTAAGCAAGAGCAGTTTGAACTCACTTTACAGAGAAGGTTCATGCAGCAATCATTCACAAAAAGTTCTTCATTCATTATACTATTGCACAGAAATATTCACAAAGGTGGGAGCAGCACTTTTTGCACTGAAAGGCCAATTATCAACCCTGACAAATATTTGACTGAATTGAGAAATGTCCACACAAAGTAGTTTCAAAGGTAATATGCACTGTAATCCTGATGAATGGCATTTCAGTTACAAAAAATCGAGTTGCCCTGAAATCGTGAATTTTGGAAAATTCTGTGAAACAACAACACAATGAATGAAACTTTAATGACTTATAGCAAAACAAAGCGCTATTACGCTCGCTGCTAACTGAATGCTCCAGAAATCGTTCATTTATTGTAGCCTTTCATCTGAAACTGAGATTAGGTTTTGCTAATAGTGTCTCACTGCCCGGGCAACAGGCAAACAAACAGACCAACAAAAGAAAACAGCAAGATATGACAGCTTTTGAAGCCCTGCAGCAACTTCGATCAATGAATGGTAAACACAGGCAGGAAATGACTTGTGTAGTTTGAAGGACATGCAGAACGTGACTTCCCACAAAAACTCACAATAAATAATAATTAGCGACAAGATAATTGGCTGACGGTGCGTACAAGATACGTATTAATGACCAGCGCACAAAGTTACATCGGTATTCAGTTGGGACACGTCAACATATGCTCGAAATTGTCCTTACAAGAGGAATAGATAAGCGGCTCAGCATGTGCTTAGAGATCGAAGTTGAACAACACTGAGCATGGCCAGTGAATAGATTGATGACCACCAGGCTCAAATTTCATTTCGAGTCAGTTTCGTTCACCACACTGATTTCTGACTGCTAACCTTGTTGAAAGAGGGCGTATAAACATCTGAACACCACTTCTGAGCTCATCTTAGACATTAGGTTTGATAACGAGGTGGATTTCTGCACCACTTGCATCACTTAAAACACAAAAAACTCTTTACTTACAAATAGCCAAGGAAATTCGTCTTGAAATTTTGTATCACTTACGTACTGCCTTATTGGACACAGAGTTTGTATCAGCAACACCACTGCATAAAACTTAAAATTTTAAACTTCGGCAATGATCGTTAGGCTCAGCCATTTTGATCGTGAGAAACAGTTTAGATGACATTGCATAAAGTTTGTCAGAGCATTTGTTGCACACATTTCGCTAAGCAAAAGTATAAATTACTGTATCTTCTCAAATAAGTTGGTAGTGTACACTTGGAAGGTGAGTCAGTGACATTTTACCAGTTGGCACGGGGCATTTTAAATTACTAAGAATTTTCTTTTCTATTTACACTAAGTTTTCCTAATAGCTAAACATGATGCTAAGGAATATAACTTTGTGTGGAAAGTTTTTTAGGATATACTTCAAAATTGTTTTCCCCTTTAATGTGTACTTACTTTTACCACAAAATTAATATTTTTTGCATTAGCGTTTATGTTTATGTTGATGCAACAACAAGTACAATAGGACAGGACACCACTGCGTGCATAAATATTACACATGAAACTGTAGCTTCGTATACATAAATATACATACATGTCTATGCATATATATATAGATATCATATTGTATAAATATAAATAATAAATAACGCCCTGTCACTGAAATACACGAATGGGACTATCAAAGTCGTATAATGCAAGTATTCACTTCAAACTGGATTCGCGTTTAAACATGCCTGATACCATGGCCCGTATTCGCTTGACACGGTTTTTCTTCTTGTTGCGTTTCTCAAACGCGAGGTACTCGGCCCGCCGGCGTTTCCGCACCTCCCGCACAAGCGCGTGAAAGACGTCGTCCACGAAATGTCGCAGTGCCGCAGAGGTCTCAAAGAATGGACAGTCCCACTGCTGACCGAGCGCCTTGCCTTCCTCTGTGGTAACCTGAAAAAAAACAGTATTTAAGTCCAGCAAATCTTTCTTCCTATCCAGATTGCTTCAACCCTAATACAGTTAATGTTTGAAATTTGAAGAATACTGGTGCAAATTAGGGACATATATGTGCCAAAGTCTGTGTTTAAGTCTGAGTATAAATTTGAAAGTCATGTTTTAATTACTGGTGTTCCAAGAACACATAAGGAAACCTACACAAAATTCAGCATTAGCACATATAGACTGTAAGTTGAAGCTGGTCAATATACCAGATCCAAGACTACCGTATGAGAGAAGGTACACTATGTAAGAACGGAAGCACAGAAGATCAATTTCATTTTAGTACCAATACAATGCTTATTGTCAAGATAGGACTGTGTTCTTAACCCAAGTATCAGATATTTTCCGAGAATTCTCAGCCAAGTGTGACGTCAGTCAACTTATATTTTTAACAAAAGTGGAGATGTAAATTGTTGACTAACCATTTTCATAAAATTTCAGCTAGACGCAATTCTGTCTTAAGAAGATGCCAATTAACTTTGCTGCAAATTAATGTATGACACTCAACAAGCTCTGTGATATACATGTAGTTGTGTTTGTTACAAATTATGGTGTTTTATAAAATATCAACTAACCTTAAAAACATCCCTATATTTGTAGGCCTGTACGCCTTGTTTATTTAAGTTTGTGATTGGTTAACTGTGTTTCTTGTGTTTATGTTTGTGAAATAAAGAATTTATTACGATGAGTAAATAATATCAGCTTTGTATAACGGGGTCAGAAGAAGGTGACATCGTGCATGCAAAGAAAAAAGTTTCTAGAGTAAATATTTTTAGGTACAATGTCAACATTAGAAAAATGCACACTACCACCCCACCAGCCTTACTGCAGATTCATCACTTCAGTGACAGAATGTTCTGTTTTCTATGCGAATTTGTGAGATCGATTCAACTTCTAGGTCACACAAAAAAATTTACAATCAACCACTAATCGACAACAATAATTCAGTTTTATCATCTAGACTTTAACTCCCGAATATTCTGACACAACGAGGACTTTGGAATTTGAAAAATACGGACCACGGATTATCCACATTGCAAAAAAGTATTTGTATGTTATTGCAATATTGCTATTACATACCTTCCGCCTGTGCTCCAGGTCATATTTGTTACCGACTAGAACTATAGGTACATCGTCTCTATGTTGTACTCGTAGTATCTGCTTCTTATACTCCACGAGTTCATCAAAACTGTGACGGTCAGTGATGGAGTAACAGAGTATAAATCCCTCTCCACCTCTCATGTATTGATCCCTCATGGCAGTAAATTCTACCTGTCCGGCAGTGTCCAAGATGTCCAGCCATGCCGGATCTCCATCAATCCGCGCTTGTTGTTGGTAGGCATCCTCTACAAGGGAATTTAAACAATTTTAACTTTAATGTGCATCCTCTACAAAAGAATTTAATCAGTTTTAATTTCAGTCTTATTTGAGAACACAAGCTTAACACAAAATTGTAAAATATTTTGATTCACATAACATTCAGAACAAGGTAAGTACTCTGTTCAATGAAAAAGAATTAGTTCCAAGCACTACACAGCAAAACTGGTACACCCATACATAGAACTTACAGATCTACTAATGCTTGACTTTATTCTAAAATATGCTTCAAAAACCCTACTCCAGTGCGGATGTGTTTTATGCAGTAAACTCGAACTGTCCAGTCACGCAAAATCAGAAGCAGACTTTAACTATGGCCAACTCTAAAGCTAGTTCCCAGCTAATTGCAACTGTTATATTATACATCGCAACCATTCTTGGGTCATTTCATTTTTAAATCCTCCAGTTAAATCTCAATCAGGACAGTTCAGACCAAATATGGGAGATTTTAGGGTCAGATCTAATGCAACCCCAAGGCAAAAACGATTTCAGAAGTGCAGCAGTTTGGTCTGCCACAATGCACTGTGGACTAGTGTAACGCAGTGTATTATAGTGCAGGGTAGTGCAGCACAGTTCAGTATAGTGCAGTTTGTTGCTGTATGGTGCAGCACACTACAAATGACTGGAGCATAGTGTAGTTCAGTGTAATTGTATACGACCTAATCTGGCAGTGATGCAGTAATTTTACTGTGGTTCAGGTGTATTTAATCAGTTGCCAACTTGTGAGAAGCTATCAATTCAAAACTATATTATTAAACATAGGCAAGGAAGGACACGGAAGAGAGAACTGTCTAAGTTTAGGACAATGTTGTTTAACTTGTCAACACTGGTGTAAGTAAATACTCAACAGAATGGCTCAACATGTCAATAGCGCGAGGACATCGATTTCATGCATTAAATAATCAGCAGCGAAGATTAGGTTTCCAGGGAGCAGTGAGTTGAGATTCATTAGTCTCTGCAGGTCCACCGGAAACCTGCAGTGGCAGCTTGTAAGTCAGCACGTAGTAAACAAGCAATTAGAAGAACCGGCAAATCAATGTTTTAATAAGAACGGCAAGCTAATTCCAGTTGTTAAGACGGTAACTCTAAGTTGTGGCTGCATTAAGATGGCAACTCTAAGTTGTGGCTGGTTTAAGAAGGCAAATCCAAATTGTGGCTGCTTTAAGACGGCAAGTCCAAGTTGTGACTGTTTTGAGACGGCAAGTCTAAGTTGTGGCTGGTTTAAGATGGCAAGTCTAAGTTGTGGCTGCTTTAAGACGGCAAGTCTAAGTTGTGACTGCTTTAAGACGGCAAGTCCAAGTTGTGACTGTTTTGAGACGGCAAGTCTAAGTTGTGGCTGGTTTAAGATGGCAAGTCTAAGTTGTGGCTGCTTTAAAACGGCAAGTCTAAGTTGCGGCTGCTTTAAGACGGCAAGTCTAAGTTGCGGCTGGTTTAAGATGGCAAGTCTAAGTTGTGGCTGCTTTAAGACGGCAAGTCTAAGTTGCGGCTGGTTTAAGATGGCAAGTCTAAGTTTTGGCTGGTTTAAGATGGCAAGTCTAAGTTTTGGCTGGTTTAAGATGGCAACTCTAAGTTTTGGCTGGTTTAAGATGGCAAGTTTAAGTTCTGGCTGGTTTAAGATGGCAACTCTGTTTTGGCTGTTTCAAGGCAGCAAGTCTGAGTTGTGGCTGCTTTAAGATGGGAAATCTAAGTTGCGCCTGCTTCAAGACGGCAATTTTAAGTTGTGGCAGCTTCAAGGCGGCAACTTTAAGTTGTGGCTGCTTTAATTTCCGAGTTGCAAGCTCGTATAGGTGGCTTATAAGAATTGTCTGAAGTCGTTATACTGTGTTTCCGTGTTCAGCAATTTCATAGCCAATACAAAAATTAAGCCTTTGCAGAAAGTAAGTTTAGGACCTGGTTTACTGAAGTAAAAAAGCTGAATATCGTATGTTCAACTTGGAGGTCAGAGATTCACGCATATATTCGAAAAATGCTCACATTAAGTTCAGAATTGATCTAGTTTTTAATACACGTAACGGGTTTAACGCACACGGTAATTAGAAGAGCGAGGAGCAGATATCTATTCACACTGAAATGGTTTACTCGAGACACAATTAACTTGAAACAGCATAAACTAGGTCACATCCAAACGATATAGCATATAGGTGAAAGTTGCATTTTTCCGACAAGGTTGTCTCATATATCTCTTCTAGTGCTGTATTACGATTCTACTAAACTGCAATTACGTAGATGGGTTGAGTGAGTGGTTTTAGTGTGAACTTGCTACTCGTAACATCCAAGGAAGAACAGTACTGTCTTGCAAGAAATTAGCAAAAATAAAGCAGTTGGGAGAGTTCATTTTTTACAAGCTACAGCCAATACATAAACTAAACAAGATCAAGATTACGCTGTACTATAAGTCAACAAATTTCTGCAAATAGACACAGATAACTAGAGCATGTGATTTTATATTGGCAACCAAACTGAACTTACAGTAAGAGTTGGTGACAATAAGATAACAAAATGGGGCTTATAAACTAGTAGGGGTGAGCGTCGAACGTTCGACTTCGATTCGAACTTAAAATTATGGATTCGAATAATCTACCGCTTCAACTGAATACGTTCTTTACCATTAAAACGTTTGGAGCATCATCAGGGTCAGATTATGACCTTTTGGGGCATCTAGGCTAATAAAGTTTTGGGTCGTCCTCAGAAAAAGTCACCCTCTAACTCAGCCGCCTTGAATATTTTTTGTCCGTGATATATTTTGAATAGCTACATATAACTTGAAGTAAACTTATTGCAAATTCTTTATAAATAAACAACATCTTCTGTTTGTCAATAAAAATGCTCTTTAAGAAATACCAATATTTTCTATTTATTGCAAATCCAAATTAGCACACATTTCAACACAACCGTAGTGAAATAAACAGATGTTTTTTACCCAGTGTTACCACAGCTTGAGGAGCCCCAGGCTGCAGCCTATACTTAGCCTATAGGATAATCTGTTTAGTGGATAATCTCTCACAGGTTAGCTGCGATTTGTGCACAATTTTTAAACAAATTATTAGTGTTTTTACTGGACACCGATTTTTACTAGTGATTTGAAAACTATAAAACTGAATTCAGTTTGATTCAAGTTCGAAAGTCACAAATTCGATTCGAATCCGCTTTCTGGTAGAGATTGATCTTCCCTACAAGCTAGGCACCATTTGTTGGCAATGAGAAACTGAACATAAGGAAAGATTAGTGAATAATTGTTTACCTATAGTTGGGTCATGGTAGTCCAGGAAGCTGTGACTAACAAACTGCATTGTCAGAGCTGAAACAATAAGAAATGTGATTAATAAAAGCAAATCTCTCTCATAGGAATAAATTCAACAAACAATTCCGAACCGTTTGTATTAAGGTACGGAAGCGGCAATGGCAAAGACCAGTAATAATATCAATGGTAAATAAAGTAAGGGCGGATTTCTGAAGTCACCATCAGCATACACAATCTATGATGTCATTGGTCACACTGTACGCTTGACATCAGGTTTGGCTGTAAATGGATAAGTGACTGACGAAAAAAATGGTTTTGGACAGTTTCACTTGTCATACCAACTTTTTTCGTTTACATCCAACTCGTAAAAGACACCTCCGACTTCGGAGAGGTTATATATATACATATATTAATTCTTTATTTGTCATAAAAACGGTTCCCTCATTATAATAAAATTGAGTTAGCCTCAGCGTAATGTTAAAATAACAACACTGTTCAAGACAAATGCGTCCAGTGCATACTAAAAAAACTAAAGTGCAAACTATATACAATATAATGAACATATTTACAAATACCATATTAAAATATTTTCACAAACAATTATAGGAAAGTACATTAAATTTTACATTACATAGTGCACACTATTTATACATTTAACATTACGAAACACGAAACTAACATAACACGTATTACATTACATAATTTTTTTTAAAAAATTTCATTTTTAATCATTATATGGAGTCAGGGGCGGGGGTATATGAAAGTGGAGTCCGTGTAATTAGTATCACAATGATGCACAATGTGGAAGTTGAAACCTGTTATATTGATATTCTTTTAATTTCTTTTTAAAGTGGTGGAGAGATTCTATTTGTTTTATTTCACTGGGTAGTGAAATTATCCTTGAAAATAAGCTATATCACAGTCTCATCACAACAATATAGTAGCACACCACAGGCACTTATAGTTACACAATGTTTATAATTCACAAAAAAACTTTACGGCCACACTCTTCGGTTAGGTGCACAAGTTTTCACTTTACAGTAATCGATTCAAGCAAGTTTAATATTTTACTTTCTTTGTTTAAAGGAAAAGAAGGGAATTTTAAAGCATATTCCAAACAGCTTTCCATGCAAAGTTATATTACTTAGGATTACGCTTGCCTGTTTGAAACGCTTATATAATTGGAAAAGAAAATTCTTAGTAATTTAAAATGTTAGCGCCACCTGATAAAACGGCACTGTATCGCCATCCCACCAAACCCACTGACTCACCAAAAAAAAACAACAACAACAGCACCTTATTCATCTTACTGACAATATAGAGTAATTTCATCTTTCGCTTAGTTACCGAAGAGTGTGCTACGAATGCTCTGAAAATGTTTTCAGAATTTATGCAATGTATCTAAAGTCTAAACTTGTTTCAAACAACTTAGTTACAATGGCCGCGCCTAACCGTCATCGCGGAAGTTTAAATTTACAAGTTTTATGCAGTGTTACTGTTAATACAAGCTCTGTGTGCACTAAGTGATATAAAATTTCAAGAGAATTTTTAAGCATTATCTATGAAGAATGTTTTCTAGCGCTGACCGTTAGGCGCAGCCATTTTAACAGTAAGTCATTTGAAATAAGTTTATATAAGTGTGTAAAGTTTGAAAAAATAGTCAGAGCATTCGTAGCACATTCTTTCCTAACTAAGCAAAAAAAGGTATAAACTGTATCTTGCAAACAAAATTAAAAATACGTTTTAGTGAGCTAGTGGTGCTCAGTTGGATTACGTACAGTGCCATTTTATCAGGTGGCGCAAACATTTTAAATTATTAAGATTTTTTTCTAGTTACGTCTTTGAAGCAGCTACGCGTAATGCTAAGTAATATAGCTTTGTGTAGAAAGTTTTTTGGAATATACTTTAAAATTGCCATTTCTTCCTCTTTAAACGATCACGCGGTAGTCATGACATAAACGTCAAGTATGGAAACCCGATTTGCAAGAACTTTTTACATCATTAAAAACTAAACTTTAACACTACGTTAATGCGATAAACACGTTTAAAAGTTTTGCAAATATTTATTAAGGGATTTTTTAATAATTCAATGATAGATAATTGATGTAAGACAATATGCCTATATAATGTACAGTTTGTGCTGAAACAGCATATCACATAAATGTGCTGTTATAAATCTTTTCTCTGTTGCAGCTCGCAATATAATATTTTATAACTCTGTGACTTGTAAACATATTCCGTTTCGTTGTTTTTAAACATATATCACCTTACAAAGCAATGAAACGAAATCTCTTAAAAGCAGCAGTAACTTCGGCGGCAAACTTTGATCTTCTTATGACGCAAAGCGCCCACAACAGCGTTTCATTTCGGATTTTCCGAAAGCCCTCGCAAAGGTCTTCAACAGATCGTAATCAGTCGAAAGCAACAAGTTCCTAAGAAAGCCACTGCGCTGGCAAGCAACAGCCATTACTAAAGTTAAGCCATGACATCTGGAAATATAGAAATGCAATATTTACGCACTCTATTAAGCTCACATCAAAAGATAAACGCATTATCGATAATTCCTTCTACAGCATAAAAGCTGTCAAAAGCACCGGGCGTTTTAGTGCAAAACATTGCATGCTGGAGAATAACGAAAACGCAGCAAGTCAAAACCAAATGCTGAACATGTATTGTGAACTTCCACGAGGTTACAGGATTCGTCAGAAGTAACGACAGCTTGAAGAAAGGCGAATAGGGTTGATTTCTAGTCTCGAACCCAGAACCTTTGCTTGTTTGAAAAGTGATGACTCAGGACAAAATGAAGTGCATAACCTGAAATGCAAACTTTTCTAACATCAGAGCATTACTAAATCTCGAAGACAAGAGCACATGTACTCGGTACATGCAACTTGTCCGGTAAATTTTAGTGAGCATTGATTGTCAGAAAACTGTTCTATAAAACCTTGTTGAGCTTACAATGGCAGGTGCTGCATATTTATAAACAGTTTGTCGCATTCCTGGATTAACAGAAAAACCGCATTGCCAAGGTACCACAAAAAGCGTTCACTGCTTAAAGAAGCAGAAGCAAACAGTCGCAATGCTGTTTGCGACCAAGAAAAAAGACCATTCACGCACCACATCGTTTTCTTTGCAAAAGTATGTTCCAAATAAGCCATCACGAACTCATGATTCCTGTTTAATTTTTATAAAAAATTAGTTCTTGTGTAGTATTCCGTACATGGACTAGTATAAATTACAATCCCAAAAATAATAAATTTCACCTATGCTTTTCTTTCAACAAATTTTATCCAGAGTTACAAAAATAAAAATAACCTCGATGTTGGCAAATGTTGTGACCAATAACATCTGCTAAAGCCTTAAGCTGAATCCTTTTGTCATATCTGGGAAAATTACGGGAAGGTTCCTTGATGTTTATTTGTGATTTTTACAGGCCTGGAATGCCAGCACAGCAACCCTTCCTGCGACTGGCAAGAAAAACAGTAAGCGTTTCCTTGCATCTGGGTTCAGTAAGCTGGAGGAATGGTTTTCATATTTTTGCTTGCAAATGAACAAGCAAGCCACATCAGTAGTTTTTATACAGTTTAACACACTGTAAGTTTGTGGTACTGCTAATGTCGTGCTTGTACCAGGACCGAAATCTAGCCAATTTCGAGGACAATCCTTTAATATGAAACAATGAACCAGCAGTGGAAGCCTTGCTATGTTATGAAATATAGAAATGCTCTCACAACAAGATGTGGTAATATGATATATGAAACAGGAGCAGTAGCAGCAGCAGCAGCAGCAGCAACAACAACAACAACAACAACAACAACAACAACAACAACAACAACAACAACAACAACAACAACAACAACAACAACAGAAGCAATAACAACAGCAGCAGCAACTGCAACAGCAACAACAACAGCAGCAACAACAACAACAGCAGCAGCAACAACAACAGCAGTGGCGGCGGCGACGACGACGACAACAATAGCAGCAGCTGTAGCAATAACATCAATAAGAGAGTGGACTTTTTCAAAATTAATTTACCTCGCCAAAGAATTTTTTCTCAAAGAAATCTGTAGAATTTGGATCTAATTTGCAAATAGATTAGTATGTGACCAAGGACATCTGAAAAAAACAAAGACGACAGCTTTCAACTCCTGACAACAGAGATGCATCATCATGTCAATGTGCATAATCCAACTGCCTAAATAAGGATGATTTCTCCTCCCGGTAAACCATAGCAGAAGCGATTAAGCTCAATATCTCCAAAGACCAAATCAGTTATAGAATCGAAGACGTGCTGCACTTAGAACGCCCTCTCTCCACGGGAACTCAATTAGATCCAATTTCCTTTAGCAACTGAGAATGAGATTTCAACCAAATGGAGAAACTAAATTCAGTTGAATGAGACGACGTCACATTGTGGAAATTCGTATAAATTACCCTCTATGTAAGCTGCAATGTTGCAAACACAAGAGACTAGAAATTGCTGCACAAGAACACCCAATACTTACATAAAGCTAAAAATATTCGTTTTGAAACATTGCATCATGTGTTTACTGCCTTATTGCGCACGGAGCTTGTGTTAGCAGTAACGCTGTACAAAACTTGAAAATCTAAACTCCAGCGACGATCGTTAGAGGCAGTCAAGATAACGTTGCGTAAAGAATCACTAACTAAGCAAAAGTACAAATACTGTCAACACGTTTCTTGGTGAGCCAGTGGTGTACACTGGGAAGGTGAGTTAGTGACATTTTATCAGGCGGCACGAATTACTAAGAATTTTCTTTTTTAGTTACGTATTCCAAGCAGATAAGCGTAATGCTAAGTAATATAACATTGTATGGAAAATTTTTTGGACATACTTTAAAATTGCTTTTTCTGCCCGTTTAAGTTAGTAAGGAAATAACCAGCTTCAAAGGTGATTTAAAACGTGCTACAAATTTAATCATAATATTTTAACTTTCCTTGCGGGAGTAATCATCAAATGTAACGAAATGAACTTAAAAAACATTGTATAATTCAAACCAACTCCTTGATGCAGCTTACTTTACCAAAAAAATACAGGAATCGTCGACTGCACAAGTTTTCTTCTATTTCCTTGTCAAACACAGTATGCACGAATGAGGTTACAAATCAACAATTACCGTATTAAATACTGATACCACCCAAACTAGAAAAATAGGAAATGTGAAAAAGCTGGGATGCAGTATGGATTTGAACCAACGACCTTCTGCTTACATTGCAGCCACCTTAAACACTAGGCCCGGTGGTCAAGGCAGTAAAAAATGAGCATTTCCACACTTTCCGGTGCACTGTCTTGACTGATAGGAGATGTGGTGGCCTAGTGGTTAAGGCGTCTGCAAAGGAAGCAGAAGGTTCAAATCCAGACTGCATCGCAGCTTTTTCGCATTTGTCGGTTGAAGCCATAAGAAAAAGCCAGAGAAATGAATGAATTGATTTCTAATGGAAACACGCTAAGAAAGAAACCAAAGTCAGTGTTATTAGAGCTAGTAGGTACGACAAATGATAAAACTAGCAAGAAGCACTTGGGTGGTTACCTCACGCAAATTGAATTAGTTTGTTACAGCAACATCACCAGCATAATTAATATTGATTATGTAAATATGCTGTGATTGCCCGATTCCACCATAATTGCAGTCTTTCTCTCATTACCAGGTGTATACATAATAGAACAAAAGATGTTTACAGTTTCGCATATCTTCATAATTAGTTTCGATCACGTGATAACCATAAACCTGGAAACCTGCGTAGAATTTCCTGGGCATATGTATCCCTGGTAATGGCAATTAGAAAACTCAGGCACTTTGCTTTAATAGCAAATCCAGGCGATTTGTAATGATACGCGATGCGCCAATATAGCAAGCAATAAATGTGTCGAAGCACATGTTGCATGGAACCGAAAAAATGTCAACAAAAAACGTACACGCACGTACTACGCACGCACTCACGCATACGAGCTCACATACATCATATATCACGAGTTATTTTACAGGTGGCATGGAAATTTTCTGCAATATTTCACGCTACTAAATGCAATCATTTTATTATCGATTCCTCGCTGGAAATTTTCAGCAAATAACCCAAATCGTGTTTGCCTACACCATGTAAAGCAATGTAAGAATTCATTAGAAAACACACAGAGGCTGTGCTTCCCTGATCCGAAGATGCTACAACACAACACAGAAATGAGTCTTTGTGCAACGGTAACAAATTTGACCTACAAGACTAGTTTAACCATAGACTAGTAAATACACCGCAGTAACGATTCTACGCACATGAAATTAAATTGAAACTTCTATTTAAATCAACAATATTCGAATATTCCACGTTCATTCGTGACAATTCAATTATAATTTTAAGAGTGATAATAGTTAATAGATATTACATATCAAAACTCGGTTAGTATACAGTTATACAGCAGAAATAATTGACGAGTATAGAATATAACGTAGTAACTATGTGTTTTATAATTTCCGAGCCAAAAAATGAAATTTAGAACTACACCGGAATTATTCGCCTCCCGAAGGCGCGTTTAAAAAGCGGTTGCATGTAACCCGTTCATCCTATCTCGTAAGAGCTACAGAGTTACTTCCAAAACTTTCACAAAAAACATACACCAAACGAATATTTTTTGTGTTCCAGCAAATTTCGAAAAAAAGTCCGGTCAACTGGGTTTGACAAAATCCCCCTCCCCCCAACAGCGAACTCAGAAAATTAAACCAGCTACACCTTTCGCCATTGAACCGACTCCATCTAGTGCTAGGATTACCTCAGCTTAGAAGTCAGAACACGCTCCTGTTCTCTTAAAATAGGACATATGAGTTTGTAAAATAACAAATAGGAAAAATTCAAACAAGCCGTTTTACCAAACCGTGCTCTCTTCCGCCCGATGGGACCGATTCACTAAAGCAAATTGTCATGGCAGATTGAAATACGCTTCTCATGTATGAGATAAATTATGATGTAAAGCAAAGGAGCCCTTTCACATTACATACGTAAACCTAAAAATCATACAGGCTTACGCTGGCTTCTACAATTACATAAATCTGTATACCAGCAAAAATAGAAAAACCAAATCACTTGCGTGGCAGACTAGTATAGTGGGCGGAATTTTAAATTAGTTTTGTAGGTTGGGAAAACGTGATCTCCGCTAAGAGGCGTGTTATAAACTCGAAGTTGTTTAAGTCGATTCCCATACAACTGCAAGTACATCAGCACATCAACAAATAAACTAAAGTACTCCTTCAGGCGATACTAAAAGTAACAGTATTGTGTAGGCGTTTACTACTACTCTAATGCACTTGACAAATTATTTCAAATGACACAGAATTGGCTGCCAGAAAGCAAAGGTTTATTATGATAAATTGCGTCAATTAAATTTAAGTAGAAGTTAATGTACACTGCTAACAATAATTCGAATATGCCGCACGTCTATTTATTATTCGTTTCAAATATCCATCTCCTTGCATAATTATAATAACCAACAATCAAGTGTCGGTTTTAAAGTGCAAGCAGTTTTATATTCACAGTGAAGGCGCAGTGCATTTTACATCAAGGGAAGGAATTAGTATGCTAACTTAATTGGCTAGTTTCCCACAAACCCACGCTCCAGTTGCATGATTGTGACGTCAGTGATTCTAAAAGACGATTTTTGCGCTTAAGGTGCTTTGAAACAAGCGACTTTTCCGTCGCAAGTTTTATTTCTTACAGCAAACTCGCAAGTATGAAAGTTCTGCTTTGCGACTGTCGGCAAGTTACTGCAAACTCTCCGACAGTTGCTGCGAGCTGATTTACTATCTAGTGTGAACACGTCGACGAGTTGCTCTCGACACTTCTCACAGTGAATAGAGAAATTAACTCGCGCTTATTATCGGAAAGTAACTCGCCATTTAGCAATCATCATTTAACAATAGAAACTGTTGCAAATAACAATGACGACATATTTTTCATTATTTTACGATTTGGCAAAATTTTTAATAATTTCGACTGCTTTATTTAAGTGTGGAATTGGTGAGATTTTGCTGAACAGCGCCATAGAAAATACCTTGCTTGAAGGCATGCTTTATAAAAATAAATGTTACTTATTAATTATTTATTTACATTAAGCCCACAATCAATGGTTCGGCAATCCGGAAACTGAATGAAACAAAGAAGCCAAACAGAAAGGACGTGCCACCTGTCCAATACATACCAGCCTCTCCAGACTACCTACTCAAGAAGAGGGTTTGCGTACAGTTGAGAAGTATCCCAACAATTATGCAATGCTATTTAGCACATCAAGGCACATTACTGCTTGTAGTTCCATGTTTTTAAAACACGTACCTTCAGATATACTGACATTTCCTGTCAACTATCATTTTACTGTTTTGTTAATCCATTTTAAACAAATAATGATTACATGATTATATATATATATATATTTCCGGTCACATCCAAAACAGAAATTGCTGGGCGCAATAACAGTCTTTTCACCTGGAAAACTATAGCTCGCCTGACCAGAGCAGAAAGCTGGTCAGTGCTCAGCATTTAAAACTATGGGTCAGTAACCTGGACTTGCAGTAGGATCAGAGTGGGCAGACCAGCATGCCAGTTCAGAAATACAGGAGCAGTGACACTAAACGTTGGAAACGTTGTTGGAATCGATGTTTCTTTTTTGTAAGCTGAATTTGCATGGGCAATTCTAATGATATTACCACAATTAACACAAAGTATAGTGTACATTTCAGAATTTAAAAGAAATGGCCTGTGTTATGGCAGTGTAAATGGTAGTAAGCATAATAGACCTACAGACCTGTCACAAAATAGCTCACACTTACAAGATGTAAACAGATAAAAGAGGTTCTTGCAGAAGTTTCGTGCTCAAACCAACAGTGAGATATTTCCTTTGGCCAAAGTCACAAATTTAGCTGAAGCGACTATTGACAAGTTATTTTCGTTTACTAGAGAGGAGAGACATGTACTTAAATTTCAAAGAACTTCAAGTAGGTATAACTTTACCAGAAGTAGATGTAGCTCTCATAGATCAGACATTGAAGCTGGTAGATGGCCAAGAATTCCGGTGGAAAATAAACTTTGTTCATGTAATCAAATATAATACGAAAAACACATTTTGCTAAATTGTAATAGAACGAGTCATTTGAGAACTGAGTTTAGTTTTAATAGCATTGTTAATATACGCGAATTAATGAATTTGGAAGATCATAAAAAGTTGTATGCATTTGCTTACTGTGCATTAAAAGAATATCAAGGGATATGACACGCAATTTTGTTTGTATTGCATGATAATCACCTAATGGTTTGGCTATAACTAGTTTTCTTGTAATTTTTATTTTATTTTTGTTTCGGAAAAGTTGTTACTACGAATAAGTTGGTTATATGGACTATTTGTTTCGCACCAGACTAGCTGTAACTTTAATGCACTTGTAATGTATTTACATATGACAAAATAATGTCGATAAATATCTAATCTAATCTGCTGTACAATAAAGTTAATTGCTTTCACAAATTTTCTCATGAAAACAGGTGTTTTGTCTAAATAACACGCATGACCACTTAGCCACACTAAACATTAGTAAGTAAGATCCGTTGAACCTTTCAGTATCTTCATTAGTAAGCTACAGGAGCGTTCTATTAGTCCCATTAGTGGGACAGTAATGGCAAAATGAACTAGCACCTGCATTGAATAGCCATATGAGAAGCAATGAATAATCTAGTTACAGTTAATGTTCCTCACTGTGTACCAAATTGTTCCAAAATTCTCTCTCTTTCTTTGCCTGGCATTATGATTCATAATAATAGCAGAACTGTTGAAACACGCAGGAAAGAGGTGAATAGTCTCACCCCACTCAAGTGAAATTTAGTCACTCTCTCGGTATAAATCTGTTTAAATAGGAATTGTACCCAAATTATTTGTAATCTTGTTAACCTTATCTTTGTGTAAATATTTTGCAAATAAATATTCTCGCTTGATGGGCTGGTTATAATACAAGCAAGCGCTAAAATGCAATTTAGAATCTGTTATCCTTAGCACAGTATCATATATCAAACTCAAATTTAATTTATTTCACCAGCAAACAAGCAAACTACAATAATATAAATATACATGCACAACTTTTTTTGTATAATAGAAAAAAAACAAAAAAAAGTAAAATAATTTCTGACTCCCTAAAAGTACTATACTAGTTTGTCACATGGCAGCTATAAAGGGGTCCTTGTTAAGCCACCACGAAATGTTAAATGAAGAATCAAGATGACGAAAGAAGGGGAGAATAAATAAGAGCTACGTTGCAGTTAGTAGAAAAGAGTAAGTATCAAAAATTTACAATTACAAAAATGGCTAATGGCCATTCCACCTTTTACAATTATGCCATTGAGCAAACAACATTAGACTGAAAAGTGCTAATAACACATTAAATCTCAAATTAGATGGCACTTAAATAAGAAAACAACGGGGAAATTTTACAGTACAGTTATTCCATTGTATGTAAGCCAAGTGAAAATAGAGTCATTAATGTGACTTCGTCCAATTAGTTGAGACCAAAGTGCCAACTACAGGAAGATTCAAACATTTAGAATTATAAAACATATTTTTATTTTTCATACGAAAACAATCTTTGGCGGACAGCAATGAAGCTGATAATAGTAAAATACGTCTCAGATGTTTACATGATTGAAATAAAGTGCACAAATTATAATTATATTTACCATTATGAGATAATACAGTAAAATAAATCATGAGGATACTAGTCAGGAAAAAGGATGGGACACATTAAAATAAAAGGTAAAAGAAAGACTATTGCGGTTGGCCAGGGAAAATTGTTAGTAGCACCAATAAAATTTTGAACTAAATGAAAGGAAAACAGGATGATTTTTCACATTCTACCCATTCTGAAGTACGGTAAAAAATATCCATTTTAATACCTATAGCATTTCCGATAATTAAGTAATAAGTTCAAAATTTAATAAATGGTGGGCGACTCGCAACTACTGAAGACATCACAAATGAATATGATGTTCAACAGCACAAACATTCCACGAGCATGTTGTATGTGTTTGCAAAGACAAAACTTGAAGTACAATGCTACAGTGCCAACATTTAATATGAAGTACAAAAACTCAGCAAATTATAAGTTTGAAATTAAAAAATTTCAAGTTTACCATTGTGCTCATACAAGAGCTCTCAAATGTGTGCACTACATCACAAGTCACAACAAAACATCTCTGCACTGAGAGGTACAGCACCTGCTTTTTGTGCAATGCATTTCAGAGATGTAAGTGCTAATGCATCTCTAAGTATCGAATGGCAAAATGCATGTAACAGCAAAGAACTAGCTGTGCAAATGCAAAATTGCACTTCTACAGTAATAATTCTTTCACAAAAGTCATTCTTGAAAAAGTAGAATATTCCCTTTCAATATTTTATAGGGTGTTCTCATTCAAAATTTTATAGGGGAATCGTTTTCAGCTGTAGTTTAAAGACTGAATCCAGTTTTCTTTCAAACGCAAGACCATTTCGGTTGTAATTAAGTAGGCCCGAATAGTCGCCCTAATGCAATACCAGACAACATGGTAGAGATTTTATGCCATGGATTGAAGGAATTGGTGTTGAGTAAATGACATTAGAAGGTGCACAAATTGCACTATAGTTGCCCTCTGCTCACTGCAAACAAAAGGCAGTCAAGCAAATAATATTCAGCATGATAACGACAGGTTCGTCTATGACAAACAATATTACCAGTGCTGTCCTTACAACTTTAATAATTTAGGTAATCATTTAACTGACAAGATTCATATGTCCTCCTTCAAACTGGGAAAATATTGACATCATAGGTGTTATAAACATTTCTTCTTAGCTGGATTTAGTGTCATATGGGCTATCCAATGGGTGTATCATAAGCAATGATTGCAAGTTTGAAAAACAGATGATAATATGAATAAATTGGCTTAGCCACAGTTAGAATCTATATGATCGAACGATCAATACTTCTTGGGGCTTACATTAAAAACAACAAAAGCTGTACTTGCTTTAGTGAGTCCACTTGTCGTTGTATTTGTGCAGTGCAGGTGGGTTACTCAAATTATGTCAAACATTCACTTTACGTATTGCAAGGGGTACCTACAAAACTGCTTAAAGCAGCTTTGAAACGCCCCTAATTACCCAGTACTAGCTGAATATTTGGAGACACAAAATCATTCATGGAATGTGTACAACTCACGATTTCATCAAGGTCTTTCAAAAAAGATAAATTGAAAAGGCATAGTGTGAAGTTATTCTAGCCATGTATGCCAATGTTATACGAACAGATATTAGGAAGTATTTGTGATCTTATCGACCCACTGATATTTAGAACACTCTGCCAGAAGATATGGCTCCTGTACACATTAGATAAATAAAATGTCTATGTCTATGTCTACACTGTAGAAAAAGTAGGAATTTTTAAACCCGGTTCCACAAAGATTTTTCTAAAGTTGAAAATCACAACTTGACACAAGATACACTGTTTTATTGTGTAAAAACAAAGGAACAAAGAAATTTATTGAACTGAATCCTATTACAGTGATAGTTATGACAGTCTGTTTTCATAGCTACTCAGCCGGTACTGCACTCTGTAGAATTTTTGTTAATGTATTGAATATGGTACTATCTGCTATGTAATATACTATTAATAACAACTCTAAACTAGTGCAAATTTAAATGCTTACCACTTTTTCCGACGCCGCCTTCTCCCAAAATGACAATCTTGTACACACGGGAATTAATTTTAGTGCTCGGCGAGGGGGGTGGTCCAGCACCCGCAGACGGTGATAACGGTGGTGATAAGCAACCATCGTCATCAGATTCAATGCCACTCATAACCGCGTTTTATGCTGTGACATTTGCCAAAACAAATAGTGCAATTTCGTTATAACAATCACATAGTTTAGTAATGAGCTTTGCTATTTCTCTCATATATCTCTGAAACAAACGCTACTGCGTCAAGTGAAAGCGAAAGTGTTTAGATTCCGCAGCTGCCAAACGAAATTAATCGATCATTGACCTAGCAATCTGCCTTCCTGCCATCTATTGGCGGCGACCACAAAACGTAGTTCAAAAATCCAAGCCGGCTCAGCCGGTTAACTGAGCTTTTAGTACAACTGCTCAGTTATACGTTTTTGAAAATGTATTATTATTATTAGCTACTTTATTAGCATAATTATTAATTTGGAACAATAACAAGTCATTAGCAGTATGTCTAAGCGTCACTGCAATGAGTTGAACTATAAGGATTGAATTAAATGTCAGCAAAGTATAAACCTTTTTTTATGAAACACACCATTTTTATTTTTTAAACAGATTGCGAACAGAAAAATTATTAGCACCTCAAAGACCATTCTTTGACATAATTAATGCTGCTGCCGCTGGTTTTAAGCATCTATTAGCGAGAATCATTTAAAAAACATAAAAAGTTGACCACTGAGTTACAAATTATCATGTTTATTTTAAAATAATTATGTATAAAATTTCATTACAAAAAAACATTTTAAAGCTTTTCAGTATTACAACTGTAAACTCCATGACTTATATTGCATAATAAGGTACCATATTATATATAATAATTTGTAGGACACCCGACTAAATAAAATATGTTCTACATTCTCATTTATGGTCTTTATTAATTTTAATGATACAAGGGATGTCAGGAAATGATTGCCCCTCTGTACAGAAGAATCCGAAGGAACAAATAAAAAGTGATAATGTCATCAGAAAGAGCATTTAATTTAGAGTAAAGAACACTTATCTCAATATCTACTACTTCTGTTATTTGCAGCTCTGAAGGCCATAAATTGTTAGAGTTATGATTTCTGTAGATTTCTCAATAGGAATGGTGTCATGACTCCTTTCTTCAAAATTAATGCTTTGTTGATTTTAATTACTGGCAGTTAGAAATCAAAATTATATAAGCATAGGAAAGCAATACAAAATTAGAAAGCCAATTAGAAATTAATCTTTAAGGTACTAGAGGTAAATGAACAGTTAATCACCGTTCACACTGTGTCAAGACATAGTTTAATCATATAAATGCATGAAAGCAATACTAAGATAGAGTCTGAAAAAGTTTTGCAGTCTCAACTTCGACTCGAACCCAGGCCTTCTGCTATTCGGGTTAGTTTTGCTAACATGTATACTACAACTTAGACTTGTAAAAACATATTACATAAGAAATACAGAAAAATATTAAAAAATATGTTTATATCTAATTGTGATAATTTTTAAGTACAATGTGCTATATTTTCCTGACACCCCGTACACAAATATGCAACTTAGTGAAAGAATTACAATTATACATGTAATTATAATCCACTGCCTCACATTCATTGTAAGCCCACCCATAAAGTTTATCACAAAATAAGATAAACTAATTATCAGTGCTGAGCTTACCAAGCTACAAAAACATAGTTAAGCGATACTGACTATGGTGAATGTACAGACAGTTGACAGGGACAAGCTGAATTCACGTTTGTTACAGCAGCCTACAGATAAAATATGCCGAATTGAAGTGAAAAAGCATTCTAGTCCGGACAGGCAAAATTGGTTTATAATATTAAAGCAACAGATTCTTCCCAGAAGTGTTCCAACCATAGGAACTAAAATTGTCTTTATTAAAAACAAAATATGATTAGCAAATTTAAATATATTTACAGACTAAAGACAGGTTTTTAAAAATGTAAAATTAAAAGTATAATTACTTGTAAGATAACTTTTATAATTATTACTCAGTTACATAAATTAAAATACTGCAATAGCTGCCAAAATGATACCCGATTTGTTATCTGACACCAATTTGTTATTTGATATCAAATCGAACCCGATATATAATACATCATTATTTAAGAAAAACACTCTTATCTAAAGAAGCAAATCTCTGATACAGATCCAAAACAAATGGAGATGGCAAGGCAGAAACAACACAGGTTTACAAAATCTGAAATCAATGTAATAATATCACAACCATTTTTAAAAATGCTTTAATCTTACGTCATGTAAGGATGAAATAATCTAAACAATTTAATAAAAATCTGGTACAAAAGTAAACATTCTACCCAATGAGAAACATCTGGTAGCATATAACAACACAACAAATAACATACTAATCAAGCTTTAACTTTTGGCTTTGGCTTTGATAAATCAAAGGACAGCAAGAGTTCTACCAGCAAAGATGTAAATGATGTAGCGATGCTATTGGATTTACAAATTCAAGGGATTCCCAAAGTTTAAGAACCAAACATGCAGTGCTACAAATAAAGCAAGAATATTGTGCTCAATTCTAGCACCAACTGTTATTCTCCAAATATTACGGCTTCCATGGAAAAACAAAATGCAGGCACATATAGTGTACTCTGAGGTTTCTATTTTTCCACTTAATAAAAGCCGCTAGTAACGTAAATCCAGCATATTCACGTTTTAGTTTCAGATGTCAATTTGTCGACCTATTAGGAGGTATGCTTCACATTCTAACTACAAAGCACAGCTAGACAAGTTAGAGGAATGCAATCTATAGGGTGCATGCACCAGTTACCGTAGCAACCTATTGCTGGAGGAATAAAATTCCTATCTGACAGTACCTGTGAACTGTAAGGCTGGCCTTAGATTACTAGTTAACCTAATTAGATGCTTACACATGTAACAGGAGAGAAAATCCACAATCTTGAAAAAGAGATAATGAAACTTATTTTAATTGAAATTTGACATTTAACAAAATGTTTACCTGTACTACAAGATGTAGCTACAAAATTACTCATGCAAATTATTTAGTCGCTGCCTTAGCATTTCCAGAAGTAGTTACATTTTTGTTTGCACTTAATCAAAATAATGCATAACTATAAGTAAAAAAACATGTATAGGTATAAGTATAAGTTTCATTTATATGAGTCAAACTGTTAATATTACTGGTTTTTGTGCCTCAAATCCATCATAATACATTCACATTGTTTGCCACGGAAAGCATGGCTTTATCTAACAACATTAGATTTATTCTTCTGCAACATCTTATCCTTTTTAAACAATTACTTACTATACCAAAAAAAGCTGAAAATTTGCAGGCAAACTGAACTGCCAGTTAACATTACACAACCCTCAACATAAAAATATATATACACATAAATACATTTTCAGTGCATTCATAATTTCATATAGTGGAAGTACATTCTTGGTCCCATAGAAATATCATATGATGAGACGAAAGATTAGAAATAATCTGGGGGAGGTGACATCAGAAGCCGTAGGAATTCTGCGTAACGTACCTGACCGTTCTTCTGAATGTTGGCTTCGTTCATTATACTGGTCACTGAAAAACATAATTAACAAACTGAGGCATTTTACAGACAAAACTCAGGTGTATTTTCCATCAAGATTTGTCTGTCAAACCTTGAAAGTAATGCGAAAGTTGTCTTAGCAGTAAATAAACTTGAGAAAGAACGCCTATAAAATCAAACAGCTCAAAAAGAAAGGAAAAGTGAAAGTCTTAATCGAACTCTGATTTGTGCAAGTCCGATGCCATGACTACCAAATGGTACAATCAAGACAATGGATTCCGCATCAAATCATGACTAACAAACTGTGTAGTCAAGACAATGGACTTGCATTGTGTCACGACTAACAAACTATTTAGTCAAGACAATGGAGTGGCATCCAAAGATTCAGGTTCAAATCCAGGCTGAGACGAGACTATTTCATGCTTCCTTTCTTTCGTTCTAGTTTAGTTCCAAAAATTCAATAAATGAAGTTAAAACCTGAGTGACCACTGAGACCATAGTTAAGACTGATGTCAGTAAAATCTTTCTAAAAAATAATGTGTGGAAACCAACACTGACAAAAGTGGCCGGCCGATACTTGAAAATTTGATCATAACACTGATCAACACCAAAATAAGATCCCATGTTGTAATAACAATGTACAACTAACCTTCACGCTGAGTGAGCCTGTCTCCAAATCCTGATAATATATGCCGTAAATCTCTTTGAGAGATGTAGCCACGACCTTGTCTATCCCACATCTTAAATGCTGCAATAACTTCACCTGTAAGTGCATGTGTACGAAATTAGTGTTTTGTGCCATTTAAACGAACACTTTTTATTATTAATAATTCCTATTTTGTATAATTTTCTGGCTAGTGAGTTTTGATAAAACACCAGTAAAAATACACGTCTAAATTAAGCAAAAAATATAGTTAATATGCATGTAGGTATATATGTATGCATGCATGCATGTGTGTATACATGATACGAACTTTGTAAGGAATGTAAAAAAGCTTCTCCAAATTCATAATCACATTGAATCTTCAGTATATTACAAGATAAGCAGTTTTACGTTTAAAAAGGGCCTAAGGGGGAAAGGCGAGGACAGCCAGGTCTTGGATTCGCCGCACCACATATTTAGATTTAAGCTAATATACAAATTTGATTATTATACCTATTATATCTTCTTTGTCTTTGTGTTGATGCATGATGTCCAGGAAGGCTGCAAAATCAACTCTGTTGTTTACAGCTAAAACAACAGAAAAATAATAGAATTGAGAAAATTCTGCACGAATACAGGCAGCGTGTAAAATTAAGACTACTGTACTTAAACAAAGACAGAAAACAGTGTTTATTCATCTCTTAACAATCAACAAATTCGCTTTCTTCACATTTACTACGTACAATTATACAATAAGTACAATAATTTCTGGTCAAAAGTTAGGAAAAATCATGTGTAAACAGTGTATAATTAATATTATTTTATTCTTTTAGTTTTTTAGCAGGGCATGTGCACACTTTTCTTAAAGATACTTTGTTACCTTTCAAACAAATGTGCGTGCTGTGTATTGCAGTCTGTTCTAAAGGTGAACAAAGCAAGTTCCTCGAATTAAAACGTACTAAAGATACATAAGGCAACAATATACGTGCTAGTAATCAAAGGAAAGTGATTAAATAATAAAACTTAACAATAAAGCAGCAATCAAAGTACCAACTGTGAGTAAAGAGCTGTGCAGAATAGATATAATAATTGGAAACACTTGTACAGAACAGAAAGAACAATAAGGTGTGCAGTAACAGACAATCCTGTAAATAACTGAGAGAAGCGTATCACTCATAGGGCAAAATTTAAAGTCTATGCACGGTGAGCAGACTAAGCTATCTCAAAAACTAATACAATATAAAAGTAAACTAGAAATTATGAATTTCTAATTTGAGTGACAACAAAATATGGTTTGCTAAAGAAAAACATATAGCAAAGATAAGTTTAAAGCACAAGAAAACACTTCATAAATAAAGGTTAAAAATTTGTCCTGCAATTTTATACCACTTACATGCTGACTTATTTCATGCAGGGCTTACGTTAACAGTAATATTGCATAACACTTGTAAATTTAAACACCCGCAATGACCATTAGGCATAGCCATGTTAAAGGTAAATCATTTTAAACAAGCTTAGATGACATTGCTTAAAGTTTCAAAAAATAATCAGAGCGTATATAGTACATTTTGTTTGCAAACTGAGCAAAACTAAAAATTACTTTATATCGTTAACAAAATCAATAATGTGCTTTTTGGTGAATCAGTGGTGTACACTGTAGATTAAGGTGTCTGTTTACCAGGTGGTGCAAAAATTTTAAATGATTAACAATTTTCTTTTCTAGCTACATAAGTTTTTCAAACAAATAAGCATAATGCTAAGTAAATGAGGCTTTGTATTAAAAGTTCTTTGGGAGATTTATGAAATCTACAAAAACCAACAAAATAACGATAGTGATAAACCAACCCTTTTCTTTAAAGTACTTGGCAGTTTCGTGTCGAGTTGGACTGAGTCCCAGTGATCTCATTACGTGACAGAGTTGGTCATCGCTGACCAGTGCCCCTGTGCGAGCGTTTAGATAGAAACATTCTCTATACTCTGAAAAAAAAAACTTTGCATTCACCATGTAAACAGTATAATAAAATTCACATAAAATATTGGTAATAATTTTTTTAGCAGCTAAAAATTAGACTTAGTAGTAGGAACAGTAATTCAACTGTAAATTTTAAGTCTCATGACTGGGGACTTTCTAAAAAACATTTACATAATCAAATTGTCAAGGTTTTGAAAGATCGTGCCATTAAGAATAGTACCCTATGGCTCTCTCTGTGGGAAAGAATTTTGAGCAAACAATTGGTGACATTATTGTGCTAGTTAGTATTTTTTCATCTTGCTTCTAGGGAGTGGATCGCTGCTGACACAGTTGCAATTTTAAAACAAAATGGAAACTTTAAACCATGGAACGTAAAATGTTCTGCCCACTTCTAGACAGAGACACAATGATGACCTACAATACCGTTAAAGGTCAATATGTTCAGTGACCTTCCCATATTCTCTGGCCCAGCCGTGGCAGGTCGAAAAAATAATGCAAAATATTGGGGTGGATCGAGAAAGGGGTTCACTTTAAAATTTAGACTTTTTCTAAATTACAAGATAAACATATGCATACGTGACAAATTATGAGGACTGTTTAGCCTACTTTCCACTGATGTTTACAATAGTTTGGCCAACTGTAAAAAACATAAATGCCTTGACAATGCTACAAAAGACAATCTTACCTTCAATCTCCTTTGGACTATGAAAACGAGCCTGAAACAGAAAATTTACATCTAAATCAATTTCTTCCAAGATCAAAGAAATGCAAACTTATCTGTGGTAATACCGCCAGCAGATCAGAAAAGTATATATATATATATATTATACAGATCTTAATGCTTAGCGCTACTTAACTTAACAAACATTTTTGTATTTTTCAACGTTTGTGTCATCTTGTGGAAGCATTTGTCTTTGTTATCTTGCTCAAATGTTTGTATTGATTAATCTTTGCTGTACAACATGTTTCTTAATGTTTAAACACTGATTTTGTTGGAAGTACCAATACAATAAAATATTCTTCATTTTACGACCATTTACATTTTTATTACTACGAGTGGTTGTGTAGGTAGAAGCCCCAGTGCACTGCCTTGCTAGGGGGTCCATAATGCTGTTCATATATGCTGCTCAAGTCACAAAGGAAAGAAAGTCTCCATATGGGACAACAGCTATTTTTCATGCAGCAATTTGTCTCTGGGCAATTTGCTGTTCGACATTTACTTATGGAGCCACCAGACTGCCATCCATACTACTGCAAGCATAAAAGGGGTTACGCCTGCAATAGTGGTGCAATGTTACCAATATTTGAGGGATGTTTGCTACACCTGGCTTCTAAACAACCAGCAGCAGGTCAGAGGACAAGGCGTGATTGTCCAAATAGATGAGTCAGTCATTTCTAAAAGAAAATATAACCGCAACCGCGTCAAAGATGAACAGTGGTTTTTTGGCGGATTTGACTGCAATACAAATCTAGGCTTCCTTGTGGAAGTAGAGGGCAGATCTGGCTGTACATTGCTTCTACATTCGCTACCCTTTCTCCTACACCCCCTAACTCTTTCCTTTATGTTTAATTTATCCTTTTTAATCAATAACTATAAAAATAATAGTGAATTTGTATATAATGGTGTAAATGAGGAGATAAATAAAAATGTCTATGTCTATACTGATCCAGCAACACATGGCATCCCTGGTGTACCTGGAATTTCGCAACTACCGCAGAATTATACGCACAGGACAGTCAAACATAAGAGCAGCTTTGTTGACCCAAGGACTGGCACCCACATAAACAATGTCCAGTGCATGAGGAAAAATTGCAAAGCAAAATTGAAGGCAATGCATAGATGTGCATCCACCGTACTCCCAAAGCATCTCGACGAGTTATGTGGCGCCAACGCCACAAACGAGAAGCAATGGAGTGTATTTTACTTCATATGGCAGAGTGGTATCCAGGAGAATAAACGGATACAACTTGCGCTTTTGCCAAATCAGCCCTTTTCAGGGCTAGGTCCTAATAGGGCTAACAAATATTTCCAAATGAAAGTTCTGATTTACTATAACATAATAATATAAAAACCCCTGAAAAACGTCATTTAAGCAAATAATTTATTTATTCGGTGAAACGTTTCAACTGAATAAAGTCATGCTCAGCATTTTTACTGTTTCAGCATTATCTCAATTATTAAATAAATAATAATATGTATTCCCACAGTATTTTATACACAAAGTCACAAACATACTACAGAAACGCAGGCTGCCCGCTGACGGTCCAAAAGCAATCGTGAGAGCAGCACAAATCGTCATATTGTGCCAAACAATCATATCGATTAGGTTATCGCTTGGCGAAAATCGACCGGGACTTTGATTCTAATACAGTGCCAAGATTTGCGCCAATCAACGATACCGTAGTTAAATATATCGTTCCACTTACAGAGGAAGCTGTAATCCAGGTGACTAAGTTGATCAGCCAATGATTAATTTAACAATGAAAATAAAATCTAGTATTTGTTAAGGATAGACGGCCGTAACGGTAACCTTAATTTAAAAATTAATACAAATTACAACACTGAACAAAGGGCAAAGATCGACCCCATAATCAGGATTAACATTCTAGATTAACCTACCATGAAGATGTGAATCCCGCAACAAATGACTATTAATGATCTCGCAACAGTGTCTAAAAATTTACAAATAAACGTGCATATACAAATAAAATTGCTAAACAAAAAGGTGACTTTTAACCAGTTACAATTTTACTAATAATTATTTTAGAACAGGCGCTAAGCAGTCATCCCAACACTGCGGCTACCTTCTGCAGACACAAAGGCAAAAAAGACACTTCCTGCTTTGAAAAAGCTATATTGACGTGAAAGTCAATGTGCTGCTGCGTAAAAGATAGTCATACATATAAATTTGATCTTGTTCATTGTGTTTAAACTTTAAAGCCAAACTGGACCCAGTCTTAAACTGTAAGTCAAAATAATCTACTCTTTAAAATATTGAAAGGAGACATAGTATTTTTTCCAGAATACCTTACGTGAAAGAATTATTAAGAAGAGTTAGATGGGCACTAACGTCTGCATTTCGAAAAGCTTTGCACAAAAAACAGGGGTTGTACCTTTTAGTTTAGATGTATTCATTTCTGACGTACTATACACGTTCAGCAGTTCGTGCACAACAACAAGATGTAACTGTGAAATTTGAATTTTTATCTGAAAACTTGCCGAGTTTTATTACAACACGCTCAATCTCTTACCGTTACCACCACTGTCGAAGGATAGAGGTTAATTAAGCATAACAGCTTATGTACCTCTCCACCTTTCCTTATTTACTTTATTAAAAATAAAGAAAATGGGAGGCCACACTGCAATCAAGAAGTGTGGCACCAGACTTCCTGTTGCCATTGTGGCAACCTAATGTCTGTAGCACTATACCATACTTCAATTTTCTCTTTCACAAACACGTGCAACATGCTCACGTAATATTCTTGCTGTTAAAAAATTATGTTGGTTTGTGACGTCATCAATAGTTGGGCTCCCCTGCCATTAATTAATATTTTAATATATTATTTATTTATCCAGTATTATTTGTGTTAAACATTCATTTACCATACTTGAAAAAGTGACAGTATATAAAAAATCACCTTGTCTTCCTTTAAGCTTTGTGAGCATTTTAATTATATGAGATGAGAAGAGAAGAGAAGAAAAAAGAAGAAAAGAAAAGACATTAAAGAAAAGAAAAGAAAAGAAAAGGAAATGAAAGAAAGGAAGAGAAAAGAAAGGGGAAAGAAAGGAAAAAAGAAAAGAGCAGGAAAGATGAACAGTAGCTTTTAGTAGCTCTCATATTTACAGTGTTTCCAAAAAAATAAAAAATAAGATTTTCAGACGAAAAAACAATGCTATTCAATTAGTTATGACAATTTCCGGTGTGCTGTCAATTAAGTTAGGTGTGCAGAATTTTGTCTAATGAGTCTTGCTCTAAATCACTAAATGGATGCAGCTTAATTGTATGCGATTAAATGACAGCTTAAGTCCTCCACTTGAATTCGATCTAACTTAGTCACCTAAAAGCTGGTCATATGACTTGCGACTAGGAAGCAACTAAGAAGATAAGACAGCTACATGAACTAAAGTCAAATATTTCCATCTGCTAAATCCCAACTCAAGACAATGTAACTATCAATACATGAATCTGGCCCCATGTGTGCAAAGTAAAATGATTCTACACTTATTGCCTAGTGATGTTTATTTACTGCAGGCTCTCTGCTTTTCTCGTTATTGTGGTTTTATACATGAGGTTTTCTATGGTTTTCAAAAGATAATCCACAAAGGTAAGTGAATTGCTGTGTTTTCCTTTTTCTATCCAGCAAACTAAGTATACAAAACAGCCAAGCAATAGGCAGAGACATGCAGACAAATAAGCAGGCAAGCAATCTGACAAAAATTAATAACTAACGAAATAAATATTCAAATAGTTTTTATAATTAGTTTAATTCTCCATTGGTTCCCTAAGCTGTGCACTGAGTGAGCACTGAACTGAAGAGGCGCAGACACAGTCACAGCAGAGTTTTAAATGTGTAGTCACTTTAGTAATCGGGCTCCCTGGTTGACCCTTTGCAAAAGCTTTTTCAACATTTCTCTTACACTGACGATCGCTAATCCAGAAAATTTGACCGTTTGACGCATGTGAGAAGATTTTAGGAAGGTCAGTGAATTAAAATAACTAGCCTTCACCACATTTTTTTTTATATTGTATTAATTTGTTTGCAGGTAGGTTGCGCGCGGTTTAAAACATTAATTACGGCTTGTTTCACCAACAGCCCATTCGCGGGTTTTCAGTTATTAGCTGCTCGATTGCTGCGCTGCCTCATAAGCCTACTTTTGCTGATATGATTAACATGACCTCAGTTGTGGCACGTATGGATTAGAAATAAGATTTTATTTTATTTTACGAAAATAGGTATTCTAAACACTGAATCCTGGGTGTTGTAGTATTTTTGAGTCACCTAAAAAATCTTGAACGTTTCGATAAGTACACCACGTGCAAACGCGTAATATGTTTTAAGATAACGACATGTAACTTTGTTTTGTATAGATGCCATGACAGAAATGGAGTCATGATCCAAGAACCTCCATCGATCAAGCAAGATCCGTCCGCTCACATCAACCTCTTAGACGATGAAGAAATGAAGATAAAGAAACCAGCAATAGTTGAGACGATTCTAGATGAGAAGCATGATGAACAAATAGCCAAGAAGGTATGCCTTAACGAACTTCTGTTTGTCAGCAGTGTGATGAATTTGAACTTGGTGGCATGCCGTTTGTTTCGACATATTTGGTTCGTGCATAGATCTTTTGGCAAACACAATCTACTCTTGCAGGGTAGCAAGTCTTGTTGCTAAGGCTAATCTACCATTTATTATTTATTAAGAGTGGGAATTTTAAATAACTTATTATTTGTTATTTGAATATTCGAGGAAAATTTGTTGGAATAATTTCGTTTCATAGAGATATTTTCGTTCCACCCATGTGCACGCCCATGTTCTTGTAGCAGTTTGGGTTGAACTATATTAATTAAAAATAATTATTAATTGAACTATATTAATTGTTGAGCCACGAGCCCTTGCTGAGCTGGAAATTTGTATTTCCATGCACTGGACTAAACTGTCCTCTCTTCTAGACTAAACTGTGGTGTTACTGCACTATGAAGTTGAAAGTGGGCAGTATGTCATTTAGCATAGATCTTAGGCTGACAGTAAAAATACTTCTGTTTTCCTCTAATCGCCTGGGTAATATTTTTTTTGTCACACACCCGGCCAGGAGTTTTATAATGTTTTTTGTTCGTTCATATATTTGCCTGACAAATATAAAAGCATATTTTTTTAATTTAAAATGTAAAATGCAATAATTAAATTTTATAGCATTGTTTTTCGGCAAAGATGCAGTCTTGTTTTTCTACGGCTAACTCTACTAGGGTTGCCATTTTGCATGATGCTGATTAATATATTGCAGTCTAAAAAATATTGTATTGTTTGTCAAATCAGCCTATTAACGACCGAGTAGTGTTTATACCATGATTTATAATTGATATCATAAGGATGAATAAGCATGTACCAAACTTCGTACTGAATTAGTTCTACTCAAGACAGTGAGCTGACAATGGAACAACTGTTTGTTTTTCTGCTGTACAGCAGCAAAGATGGCGGATCGTTTTATTGGGACAGTGATATTGACTTAATACCAAGGTTTTCGGTCTCTAAGTGAGTGGGTTGCATTCAATAGTCGGTCAGTACCATATACATAGGATTATCAAATAGTCCTTTATTATTCGAATAGTAAAAAATATTTGAATGCTCGAATAATCGATTATTCTTGCACATTTTTATTATTTAGCTTCTTCTTCGAAGGCTATTGATCATTGATAAAATGGACTCATAGTTATTGATTTTTGTATCTGTTTCAAACTTGAATTAATTGGTGAGCAATCAGGGTTGAATTATGACCAGCCATGTTCAAAAAACTGCCTGGTCTGAATATAGCCAACTACATGTTGCTAGAGTAAACCTGTCTAGAATTAATTTACCCGTCAGTTACTCACTTGTTTACTGGCAAGCTGAATATTGCTTAACTTCAAGCTTTGAACATACACTGTGATTACACTATGTTCAGTGCGCTGATATAAGAGGGTGTTTAAACTTAATTTATAATGCATTTTGCAGATTAAAACTCGCAATCAGGTAATCACGTCTTTAATGGCTGGTGCAATGGCGGGCGCATTAGCTAAAACAGTCATTGCTCCACTGGACAGAACAAAAATAAACTTCCAAAGTGAGTAACTTTGTGTTGTGTATATATTTTTTAATTTGTTGCTGAGTTTACGTAAAATGTGTCGGCCTGTTAGAGTCTGATTTAGTCTGGTTAGTTGTCTGTTGAACTGAAGATAGCTGCATTTACACAGTGTACTAGCAGGTTAGCATTTGGTGTTAAAAAGTTAATTTATTGATTCATTAGCTTATTTAAAATGTGAAGAAATGAGGTTTTAATTTATGCGTATATTGCTGTAAAAATTTGCCTTGTCAGGGTTGAATCAAGGATGAAGGGAAAAGTCATTTTTTACATAAGAAAGAAGAGTTGTTAGGCGAACTGAAAAAGCTACATTTTTTATATAAACATTTTTTATTTTATTTTATTGCTACCTTTGGTATACAGTTGTTCACTGATCAATCATACCTTAGGTAATTTGTAGTGCTTAGTTGAAAACTTATACAAATGACATTATAAAAACCTTTTTGTATAACAATACAATTTCAAACTATTGTTAATGTCTGAGAATATCTAACAAAATGAGACATCGTGTATGGTCACCTCTACCCTAATGGCTGGTGGACCCTATGTAATGCTGAACAGTACTATATGAAATAACATTTTGATTGTGATTTAGCGAGGAATTATCAGAAAGACGTGTTGTAAGTTTAGATGGAGTATTAAGACTATTTATATCTAATGGAAATAAATTTTCTTGATATAATTGTAACAATCTACTTTCAACATTCACTCTACTCATGTTATACAAATTGCAGTCGAGCATTTGTAATGCTTTACAGTTTTTCTATGATAACCACATGCATAACTTGGGTCAATGCTGTACATTCAGTGTAAATCAAAAACTACATTCACTGTAAGCAAATCTGTGCTAGGATGGAAAGGTTTAATTAACAAAGCAAAAAGTGCCGAAATTTTGATCACTTCTTTGTAATAAGAAAATAACAAAATCACATGAAAATGACCACATTGATGTTGCAGGCGTTTTTGTATAAACAACAAAAGTTTTAAGTCATTCTGCTAGATTTTTTTAAAAATACAGAAGGTTTAAATCTATAAAGTTTAAAAAAAAATAAATGCCAAAAATAGATAATGTTCTATATGTCCAGCACTTTCACTCCAAACTTGCATTCCAACTGCAGCTGACGCGGTTTCTCCTTTAACTTCTTTAAAAGATATTTGATTGCAGCACTCAACAATTTTTGCCTCTAGAGCCTCTGTATCAAGCAGCTCAATGCGGCCATTGTACACTTTCTCTTTAAGGGAATTCCACATACCGTAATTCAGAGGGTTTTAAGTCCCAGTTTTTTTTGTAAGAAATCTTTATCAGTGCTTTATTTACTGTGGTGAACACTTGTTTTGCTGCCACGTATTAAGTGCTTTATGAGCAGCTGTTTTTCAGTTGATGATTACAGCTGACATTGTTCCGCCATTTAATTGTTTAACATGCAAAAGATTTTTAACTATAATTTAAAAACCACTAAAACTATAAACTTCTATCTTTTACAGAAAAAAGTTTAGGTATTGTACTATCCAGCTGTTTGACATTTCCACTTTGTAGACTACTCGCTTCTAATATTATTTTACTATAATCTTCGGCATTTTTTTTGCAACATCTGATATGTATATATGGCTTGTAACTTTCACAGCCAAAAGTTAAGGTATTGTAATATCCCACTGTGAAATTTCAACTTTGTAGACAACTCGTTTCTAGTATTATTGTAGTCTAAATTTCGGCGCTTTTTTGTGCCACCGATATATATGTATGTGTGTACATATAATTGTGTAACAGAATTTCCTCTTTTCTACTTTTCTTAGTCCACATTCATTTGGGGTGCTCTTAACGAGTAATTACTTCTTGAGTACTCCACGGGTCATTTGCAACTTGACATCTTGGCATCTTGATTACATAATAAATATCCAATTAAATTATTTGAAAGTGCTATGCTATAATGATTGTTGTGGATGTTTTTAATAAATGAAATAAATAATAATAAAATAAACAATGGTGTGCTTGTATATGTAAGTACATTACATGTCTCACATTATAAAAGAATATATCTGATTTTTTTCAGTATCCAATATAAAGTTTTCTGGATACAAAGCTGTGATGTTTTTGGTACAAACCTTCAAGGAGGAGGGTTTCTTTCGGTTATGGAGGGGGAACACGGCCACCATGGTACGAGTTGTGCCGTATGCTGCCATTCAGTTCTCCGCACACGAACAGTGGAAGAAGGTGTTGGCTACAGACAATTCAAAGTATGCTGTTCTTGTTCACTCGGCTAGAAGTATGTAGATGTAACTGTCGATGTAAAGATGTCATTATGACTGTGCCACAAGCAAACAGGCAAGCGGACAAACAAAGAAAATAACACAAATAAGCAAACAAACAAAAAGACTACAGCCAAACAAACAAAGAAACTGATAACAACATTAACGAGGAGAACAACTGCAGCAGCAGTAAGAACAACAACAAAATCCTAAAACCACAACGAATAACCACAGCCAGCAACAACAAGCATGACAAAACAACCATAACAACAACGAGAACAACTTATTAGCCTTGAAAGGGTTTTACATTTATGAATTGCAGTGCTGCAAATGGATAAGCCAGAAAAGAAATTGACAAGTATACAAGTAGCTCGACAAACCATGCAGACAGACAGATAGACAAGCAGTAATAAGGCGAACGGCAAAGTTAGCAAAAGAATACCAAAGAAGACAAACAAATAGACAAGCAAACAAACAAAGAAAACAGACTGGCAGAGAAGCAGACACAAACATACAAGCAAACAAACAGATAGAGGGTTAGATAGACAGACAAGAAAACAAATAAACAAAAAATAACCTTTTGTGAAAAGAAATTCATACTAAAGTACTTTATTGTTTAATAAGTGAGATATGTTTTACTTTGGTACAGTATTTTTCACATGCTTATGTAATCTTAATACTACTTGCATATTAGTGTTTACAGATATGTTACTGTTAAATGTTGATGCTTAGACTGCTGTGATAGTGATGATTACAGGGTCGAGGGCTATTTTCAATTGACTACACTGCTCGATAGTCAAAGGAAAATCCTGGAGTTCATTTAACATTTGGCATTGTGTGCTTTACATTATGCTGTAAACAGTTCTTGGCTAATCAGACAAGCAATGTCTACAGCCACTGCTTAGTCCACTGTGCCACAGTCGTCACCTTTTACTGATTTTTTTATGGTCATAAGTAATGTTGTTGGAAGAAATCTTTACTGGCAAACAGCTATATGTACATTGTAAAAGTGCTGTCAGTTGCTGTAATCACAGTAACTAATTTATTATTTCAGTTGTTTACTGAAAATGATTACTATCTATCTGTTAAATAATTTTTTCTTTACTGTTTTTAGATATCTCAGCCCTTTGCGGAGATACTTTGCTGGGTCGCTGGCAGGTGGCACTGCAGTCACATTCACTTATCCACTAGATCTGGCCCGGGCTCGTATGGCTGTCACCAAAGCACAAAAGTATTATTAAATGTAGCCATAAGTGCTGTACTGTTGTTGTATTGGTTATTGTGTTTTTGGCAAAATATCAAACCAATTTTTGCAAAAATAATTGAGACGCTGCTTTCCATTCGACCACCTGGTAATCTCAAACCGGTGAAGTGACTTCGGAATAGAGCGTGTTCCATTTTGTGGGCAATATATTTAGTGCAAAAGTTTTTGAGTGAAATAGTTTACATTAATTTAGTGCATAAAGACATGGCTTGTCAATTTCAGTTGTACTTTTGGATTTAATTTAGTAAATTGTGAATTTGTATGAGGTTAAATGCAGTTGCAGTAATTAAATTTACTATTATCGTAAACTTTTAATTATTCTGTGGTTTTATTAGTAATTTACCGTGCTAGAGCACTGCATTGTCTGACTGCTAAAAATCTTCCCACATTATTATTATATCTCCTAAATTTCTTTCCTTCTTAAGAGCACCATTTCTTATCTGACTTCTCAGTGCCAACCTTTTGAAATTTTGCATTAGAAATGATGTTTATGTATATTTGCAGGTATAAAACTCTGTTCTCTGTGTTTAACAAGATACTAAGAGAAGAGGGAGTGCTTACATTGTACAGGGGATTTAATCCAACCATATTAGGAGTGCTTCCGTATGCTGGCACAAGCTTCTTCACATATGAAACGCTCAAGAAACTTCACGGTGGTAAGCCGTTTTCCGTCTTTATGCTGTTTTTAAGGGTTTATATTTATAGTTTTTTAAATTATCCGCTCTGTTTTACGAGATTTTAAAAAATTATAGTTACAAAGTTGCAGTTGTAGTTCATTCAACTAAATGTACATGTGTGTGTCATAGGTGTCAATCAGTTTTTTAACTTTTGTACATCTTGTGAGAGCATTTATCGAATGTGTTTCGCTATTACAGTATTCTTCGTGGTGCTTAGCAATAAGTCTTTTCATTGCTCAAAATACGCAGTGTCTCTAAGTTGCTTAACAAGAGTTGTCCCCGTGAATTTGAATTGTGTCAGATAGAGATATTGTTACGTTTTGCTAAAGATTTGGTTCACTTTGATTCAAATAAATTAGAAATGAGTGTAACAATGCCATTATGTTTCAGTTCTGCATTTCTCCTCTGTGTCTTGTTTTGGGCAGTATTTATGACAGCAAATATTATTACATTACATTTTAGATAAAATGACAGCAGAATACACTAATAAACATTTTTTGTTTTATAAGTTAAACGAATTTTGCATTTATGTTGGAAAAGTCATCTATTAAAAAAGTTTCCAAAGCGAAAAGGGAACAGTGTTGTAATTTATAATTTTTAAGTTATGATTCAACATTTATTTGTAAATTTATTTATAAATGAATGACTTCATAAAATTAAAAAGAAATACTTTTTGGTAATTGCTTTCGAGTTTGCATGAAAATCAGTTAAAATTCGTGGAAACATCACATATTTACCAGGGATATTACGCTTCAGTTTGCTGATAATTGCACTTTTGGTTGCGGTTTTGGCGAAATTTATTAAATTTTGTAGCAGAAATTTCAGATAATTTTCAGTAGCATTTTTCCATGGTTTTATTAGTATTTACTCAGTTTTGTTTCTTTCTCTCCTAGATGTCAAAAACCGCTGAAAAATCTTGGCTAAATTAGTTCAAATAAAGCGAAAATTTCGTTTACATAACAGTTTGTGATGAGCTTTTACTGGCAATGTGGGTGTATCTCCAGTGCCGACCACTGAAGTTCTCCAGGCCCACTCAACTGAAATATCAAACCACATTTGAATTTACTTGAACAAAATCACATTATAATTTATGAAATGTACACTGGAAAATATCTACAAAACAAAATTTGTTTATTTTTAATGAAGCATTTTCATCTTTAAACATTAATAAATACAGATACTTAAATCCAAAAACATTATAACACATTTTCTAAGGTTAACCACTTCATCAGACTTGAGATTCCATACTATAAAACTCCCTTGTCCTTTTTGTATTAGAATTTTTTATCTGTAATTTTGCATCACAACAAATAAAAACAAACAAAACCAAAGTATTTTACTTATGTTAGAATTATCTTTTTTTCTGTTTTAATAGTAGTTGTAAAAATGTTTAGGTTCAGTTTTGTTTCCGTATCGGTTTCCTATGTTTCATAAATTTCGGTTTCAGTTTGTAAATTCAGTTTCGGTAACATCCCTGATATTTATGGGTAGCAGCAACTGTTAAAAACTGATTCCCTGATTCACTTTAACAAGGGTTGACCTGCAGCGGTGAGGAATATTTGTTGGTCAAACAGGTCAGCAGTTTTTGTAGAGTCTCCATCAAAATCATTTTTGGTTTTTCTTTCTGTTTAGTGCTTAGATTTCCAAAGTTAAGTAATCCACTGTTTAAACAGTGTGCTTTCGTTGCAGAATATTCTGGTAGAAAAGAACCGCAGCCAATCGAGCGGTTAGCCTTCGGTGCCTGTGCTGGTCTGTGTGGTCAGTCTGCCTCTTATCCATTGGACATTGTCCGGCGGCGGATGCAAACCGCTAGCCTAAGTACTTTAAACGAATACAGCACTATATGGTCGACGTTAAAATTTGTCGTCAAAACCGAGGGTGTGATTGGTGGTTTATACAAGGGATTAAGCATGAACTGGATCAAGGGCCCCATAGCTGTCGGCATTAGCTTCACGACCTTCGACCTGATGCAGAAAATCGTGCGACGAATACCAATGTTTCAGTCGGATGCTGATGGCGACAGGTAGCTAATAATGTGGTTGGATTTGTGCTTCCTGATGAGGCTATGATAATGATGATGTGGAAGACGTGATCTAATCATTATTGCCTATGCGAGACCGATGTTAATTTATGGTGATTTAGTTGTGATGTCACCAAAGTAGCTTGCTTCACTTCAGCGTGATAGTGCTGATAACTGGGCCTTCGATTCGTCATGTAAAAGAAAACCAACCAGTCCTGTGTGTGTTTGTGCAAGCAAAACATCCTGCATCTGCATTTATTCCAGCCAATATGTTCACGATAGATTTGCTTGTGTTGTGGCTTCCCCATTGTAATGATCATCGAATGTAGTTTAAAAGCTTTAAAACATGGTGAACATGATTTGTAATGTCTGCCTTTTAAATGCATGCCTCTAGTAAAGAGACACTTCCCTTTTTTCAATGACTTGCTTCCTTACGGTTTACAGCTATTGCATCATCATTCTTTTGCATTAAGATTGCTGTAAAGCAATTCCACAAAGTCAGATATTTAATTTTTATGAGAAAAATTAGATCTGTTTTTTGTACAATGTGATCATTATGTGCAAAATAGTATTGCAAAAGTGGTTGACTGCTAAAATAACAATATTATTTAGAAGTTTGAAATTAGTGATTTAGGCTCGATGATTCATAAGCTGTTTGTCTTTGATTGTGTAATGTAAAATGCCTCTTTTGTTACTTGTTAGAGGAAATATGATTCTAGTCTAATTTCAAGTTGTTATACGATGCAAGTAATAATAATTTTATGTACATCATTTGTTATTGGTTTTGTAATGTAACTTGTTTCATTGTGGCTTGTATAGCATTATAACAAATTGGGTTGCCACCACTCCTGATTTGGCCTGGAGTCTCCTGAAATTGGGCCATAGATCCCGTAGTTCAGTCGGATTTTGCAAACATTCTGAAATCTCCTGATTTTGACTGTGGCTTTGACATGTAAGTAAAAACAAAAAAAGCATGGAGGAGAAGATTTAGCATTCATTTACATGATATAAAGTTCATCATAATTTGATCACTAGAAATATCTCAAAAAAAATAAACAAATGTGAGAAATGTAATGGGACTGAGAAGGAACTGCAAAAACAAATAGGCGTACTGCTTATAAGTTTTAGATTTAGGGCTTCTTTATAGAGTCTAAATATGTACTGCATGGTGATATTAATTTGTTGATTATGTATCTGAAAAAGGCCCCGTAAAATGTCTGTAGGTAGCTCCGGATTTCAGTTCGTAATGAGGTAGCAACCCTACATCAAATGTTTGTGCGCTGTATTTAAACATGTTTTATGATGTGCCCAGAATTTCAAGTCACACAAAGCTGTTTAACCTCTTCACTGCTACGCAACTTGTATTGCAGCTGACTTAAGGCAATATTTTAAGAAAAGGAAAAGTTGCTACTGCTACAGATGCTACTACAGGCTGCAGATTACTGCAACGTTTGCTATATCACCATCTGTCGTTTTACTGTCACAACTACAATTGCCACCACCACAGCTGTTGACATTCTTCATAATTTCCACTGCTGCCACCACCACTATCACGAGCACCATTTTCATCAACACCATCGCCATTGTGTCATTCAAAAATAGTTTAGTTTTGTGTGATATAATTCAAAGCATCTTGCAAAATATGAGGTAGAAAACAGACGTCACTACACAGCAGACTACAGGGGACATTCAGTAATAACAGCAATCTTTTCTGCAAGCTTTGTCCATGTCTTTGGCTATAGGCATTTGTGACCTATGTATTAAATTTTTAACCAACAAGTGACAGCAGCACTGTTTATTTTCACAGCCTGATTTATGAAGTGTAGCTGACATGTGCAGGTATTATTGCATCTGTCATATATGTCAGTTAATTTGCATGCTAAGCACGGTGGTACAGTCTCGTCATAAAGCGCAGGCAGAATACCATTCTCAAGATGAAAGATTCTCATCACGCAACAGTAAAGTGGTTAATTTCAGCAAATGTATTTTTGTTTTGGAAGTACTGGCAGGTTTTCAACTAGCAGTACTTTTCTTTACACAATTAGGCACCTTGGAACTGTCACTTATTGGCAAGATCCGCATGTGTCCCTTTGGAAGGACTGGAATGTAATTCATTATCAGGAATTATTCTAGACTGAGAAACTAAAATGGCAGGGATAGTTCTTTTAGATGAGGTAAACAACCAGAAACAGCTTCTTTGATGGTCGCTCATCCATTTACTGGCCAGACTAAATGACTCGAAACTCTGATTAGTTTCACTTTGCTGTGCTATAATGTTTTTGCTATGCTACAGCAGGCACAACAAAGGGAAGTGGTTATTTATGATAGAATGCTAATTTCAAGATTGCTTATTAATGATAGAATGAGAGCAACGCTACAGTTACTGATTTTCTGAAGCCATACTTGTCTGATAGGAAATATGAAAATGTGAAGGTTCAGCTCGGATTTGAACCAGAAACTTTTGGGTCCAGATAATCTGAAAATGTTGAATTCGTTGTTGAGTTATAAGGACCTGCTTTGCTCACTACGGGCTGAGTAATCCTAATGATCCTAACATAGGATCCAAATTGTGAACTCAAGAACTTATTCTCTGTAGTAGAATGCATGACTGTTGTTGTAGATGGAAACAAGGAGATTTCAAATGAAGAAACGATTGATTAGTAACCTTGCAAAAAGTTCAAAATTCCTAGCAGGTCCTTCAAAGCTGCTGGTTCATTGTTACAAACACATTTACAGAAATGGGAATTTTTCACGACACTAGGACAAGAACCACTCCAAAACTTTTCTGTACCTTCAGAATAAATGGGCATCGTTTTGCAGAGAGTAAGGTACTGGGGTAAGGTTGCTGTTATAGTTATCAAATTTGTTCGCTCTACAGTCGTGAAATTTTTACATAAAAATTGCAAATTATGAAAATATAGGGTCATTTTCAGTATTAACAATAAATGTAGTTATATAATGGTGTGCCTTAACAGTGTTTTAGTTAGTGGCATTGTTTGCATTCACAAAGTTGTTGTGTAGTGTGACTTGTTATTGTTTGAAGAACAAGTGTTTATGTAAATGACACAATTTGTTGAATCAAAATAAATTATTTTGAAATGATTACTTTGTGCATAGAATTGTGTGCCAAATACGTAAAGCTATCGTGACATCAAAATGCAACAATTTTTCAAAAAATTGTTTACAGATATTGTCCATACACAAGGTAACAGTGTTATTAAAGATTTATTTACAAATGTGAAAAAAGTTGGAAAAATAAAAGTCTCTATAATAACTTTGTTGTAAACAATCATTGCTAGTAAGACATTACTTTACAAGACTTGTCACAAAATTGTTACTAATCTATAAAAATAACAATTAACATTAGAGTACAACATAACTACCCGTTTACAATTCTCACCACCAAAAAATTGCAGTGGTATCATCTCCATTTACAAGTAAATTACATGTTTATCAAAAATTTTTGCACTGGATTTACCTAGATTAGTTGCGGGTTTGTTTACGCTTCCATTTATTCTATACTTCTACAAATTCTATCTATGTATGTATGTAATATATCAGATTGAAAATATCAAAAAATATAGGTATTATTTCATATATTAAAAACTTTCTGAAAACCGAACATCTTCTAACATTATACAACAGTTTAATATTATCATATTTAAATTACTGCACAACATTATGGGGCTTTACTTATACTACAAATTTAGAATGCTTAAGAGTTTTACAATGAAAATTTTTACATGTCATCTTCATACTAGACAAAGGAGCACAATTACTACTACACATTTTAAGCAATGCCAAATATTACTTCTGGATGATGTTATTAATTTTAATGGATGTATATACATGTATAGAACCAACAACAACTTATTTCAAACTTTTTTTGAAAATCCAGTCAAGATAAATGTAAAAAAATACAATACCAGACATAATGAATATATACCAAGACGTTGTAGAACAAATATGGCGAAACACTTCATTAGCTATATGGGACCAGTCCTATGGAACAAACTAAGCCGCAATTCGAAATGTAGTCACTCCATTTCAACTTTTAAAAAAACCGTCAGAAAAGAAATATTTCAAAAGTATTAAGAGTAACACAATTTGATAATGGTAATAACCTGCATTCTTTTTCCACAGTAATCTTAATATAACGTGACTATGCTCAACAGGTTACTGAACACTTTATAATCATGATCACAGTTTTTCTTAGTTCTCGCTCCATTTCATCTTTCATTCACTACTCCCCCCACTTTTATGTATATATATTATCATTATTCATTATTTCAATTATTAATCATTTTTTAAGATCTCCACGTACAGTTTGGCCTGTCAAGCTATGCTTCTAGGCTCAAACTGTATGCATCGAAATTATTCTGTAATGTAATTTGCACATGTATATGCTCCATTTTGTAATTTCTCGATAATACTGCATTTATTTATATTTATATTAACCAAAATGGATAATTATGTGTATTTTAACAATTGTAAGATGCAATGTGGAAATGAATAAACTCTTGAAGCAAAGTCTTGAAGCAAAGGACACAAAAAACATTAGCTGCCTGCACATCACTGTGCAACAGAAGTAAAACAGCACCGTGCACATTGTTCTGCAGACCGGGGCACTATTTGCAAGTCTACAGACAATTGTAGTTACCACTGATTATGATTTCACAGTTAGTCACAACTATAAACAAGTGTATATAAAAAGTATTTTTAAATTCACTATACAAAGATTATCATTAAACATACAAATTGGACCTTCATAATTAAAAAACATGCAATTAATTGTACACAGTTATAAGAGCATGTCGGAAAGTAAAATGATTTCCAGACTTGCAGGACATACGTTACTAGTGAGAATTGAAGATCGGCTAGTAACCTCTTACAAGTGCATTAACAGCTTGCAACGAATTAGTTTTTTTTCAAGTTTTTACAATTCTGTGATTCAGCAGTCAGTGGGAGAGCTTGGTTACTACGCCGAATGTGACTGGACTGGACTCTAGTTCTTCGTTAGAGGTAATTCTCTAAAGGTAAAGCAATGAACTAGTACCTGTGTCTCAGTCACATTCTGATCTGTATACAAGTTACTAGGGGTGAGCATCAAACATTTGAATGAGCTCTTTTAATTCGAGTTCGATTCGACCCTAAAAATTATACATTCGAATAATTCGCCACTTGAACTACATACCTTCTTTATCATTAAAACGTTTGAAGCAGCATAATTTAGCTGCTATTTCTGTGCACAATCTTTAAACAAGATATCGATGTTTTTTACTGCAGTACAAAATCAAGCAACATGCATATGTTTGTGAGACTGTTTTTTATTAATGATTCGAAAATTTATTCAACAATCTTTAAAAGCGAATTCGATTCCGATTAGAAACCTTGAATTCAGTTTGAATTTGAGAGTCAAAAACTCGCTTCGCTTCGAACTTGTTTTCTGGTGGAGAATTCTTACTCCTAGACACTACCTTAATAAGAAAAGTATTGCCTAGACACAAAGTGGATTGCCTGTCAGTTAATTTGCTAAGCCGATCCAGTGCTGCCTAACTGTAATCACTAAGCACATACAGTGGCCACTTAGCAATTCCTCACCCTCAAAAATTAAGAGATTAATCGATGGTTTTAATATTTACATGCTGACTTACATTAGACATTCATCGTAGCACGCTAATTGCATGGCTAACCCTACTTGTATACGAACCCAAAGGATAAAAACAGCGACAAGTCTAGCACCTCACTCAACATAATTATGTCTAAACATTATCCTAATTTTCCATACAGAAACTATAGAATTTTGATTAGTGTGTACAAATTCAACAAAGCAAAAATACTGTTCAGATTATTACCAAAGTTAACGTAATTCAACTACATACAGTTACCAGTGAAGCTGCAGTGGTTGATATGAACAAGTAGTTGTCGAATTATCAGTGCAGTCGGTTTGGCAGATTGGTTGTAAGACGAATTGGATGCAAGTCGGATCATTATGTTCAACCAGTAAGCTTCTACACGTAAGGTGTTGCGTGCATGCGCATTAATTATGGCGGCATCTGTGGACAAATTTATCAAAGCAGACAGTGATTTAAAATTAGTTCGTTTCAACAATAGAAAGAAACATGAGTGACAGTTAGCACAATATATTTAATTAAGTTGCGCTCGGGTCGTAAAGTCGAACATTCGTAAGTTCTGTAGGTCCTAAATCGACGAGGAGATGCCAGTCTAAAATCATATCAGCAAATAATATCATTTTTATGAAAGGACTTAGAAAACTAGTCAGGTTTAACTAAAATATTTCACGCCCCTTAAACATCATATGGTGAAGACCAAAATATACAGAAACATGTCAAAACAACATCACCCATTAGTTGTACATGACAAGTTCAGTAACACAACACGTGACAAGCACGATTCTGCGTGAATTATTTCCCCCGAGAAGGAAAGCATGCGTGACATCTCCACAGGATTTTACTCAATCACAGGTACAGCACACAGATACAATGTAGAAAGCTGCACATTCAAGCACAGCTGCAATCACAACCCAGCTGCAGCATGAATTAGTTTGCATGCAGAAAACAAGACAGCTGCTGCTATCATCTAAAACTCATGTGGTCACCGAATTTAAATAATAACACACACTAATAAAATCACTGTGGAGTTCTGTTAACAGCATTTTGATCCCTCCGGTTCAACTTCTGGTATACTGTTCATCTCATTATGGCCAATCACTTCATGAATCACGTCATTCAGCTTTGTTATGTCAGGTGGCGTGACAGTGGAGTCAAGTCGGAGAAGACTATCAGTAAACTGAGTCAACCGGTACGCAATCTCTGCAAATGCATCATCAACACCTGCAAAAGAAAACAAAAGTTTCAAGGTAGTTTTAAGGTTACTGTTTTCTTGAAGTTGTTTTTATGTGCCACAAACAGCAACTATGTAAGTACAGTGAAACAACGTTACAAAGCCAACTTGTAATATTTACTAGACATACGATGCCAAACTCACTTATTGCCAACTTTTTTTCCAGTCCTAAAATAGGTGGTATAAAGAGATTTGACCGATTTGACCGGAAGCTATATCAAACAGTTGCAAGCACACCACACAATAGCATATAAATAACAAACATTACCTGACAACTCTTATTCTTAAGAGCAAGCGTTTAAGTAATATATTTTTTCATTTGCATTTCTTGATAAAGAGCATTTTTCTAACAAACAGGCTATGGTATCAACAGAAATTAATTTAATTGCACTAAAGATAACAAGTCTGTTGAAACCATAGATACAAATGCCCAGTGTATGCAGAAAGAGAGATCAAGCAAAAGGTGAGGCAAGAATGGATGCCGTTTCGTAATACAATTGTATAGCAAAAACAATCCTGACTCACTTTTGAAGTATTGTTCGATATCCAAGCTAACAGTCTCACTGCTGTGCAAACACAGCATTCAAATCTACGGTTGGTACTGAAAATACAACTTCTTATCTTCTTACTCCACCTCAAATCTATACATGTTAGTCACTCGAAATTTTCTAATATTTATAGAACTTATTTAACTGAGAACAAATTAATATACAAATAGATCAATTGTCCAAATTCAAAGCAAAATGTGACATAACTATGATTTGATTGGTTTTGCGAATATCGGGTGTTTGTTGTAAGCAATATCTAGCCTAAAAATATTAGAAATATTCCACTGAGAAGCCTGGTAAAAAATACAATAATTAATAAATTAAACAAACGAAATTTTTTTATCCTTTTCGCAGCTATTGGCAAGTGACACGAAACGGGGATAGCAGAAATCTTTTTAATATACACACAGTGCCCGTTGAAAACAAAGGCATTGCACAAGCTTCGTTTCAACCGCCGTCTATTAGCATGTTTTGCCATTAATCTGTTAAGCTTTTAGTAAAGATAGCAACAAACTAACCCAGTAGAGTGTGGAGCATTTTTAAATTAAAAACAGATGATGAGAGTTGAGTAAGCAAAAAAAGAGTTATTAAAGCGTTCTTATCAGTTATTTAAAATCAAGTTTCATTACTGAATTAACATTTTATTTACATGCTACATAAACTTAGACACAAAAAAACAGGATTTAACAAAATGGTTTACAAATTTTTAAATAATCGGGTTGGCGGTTAACTGGTAAATTCGACAATCTGCGCACCTCTATACACAGCCTGAGTAAAATGAGGAAAAGCCTACCACAGTTATTGTAACTTGCCTAAGTGACTATTGTAAAGGTAACTACAAAAGCAAAGTAACTACTTGCTGTACCTAAAAAGTGACATCTTGAGGTAGCTGAACTAAAGGAAAACATTCTGTGTACATTTTACACTTCAAAAGCTTGCTTAATTACATGCTAGCTTTATTTACCTTCACTGGACAAGGCAGACGTTTCATGAAAGATGGCACCCATGTTGTTTGCGTACTCGCGAGCTTCCGCTTCGTCGACCTCTCTCAGCAAGTGTAAATCAGACTTGTTTCCAAGAACGCAGAGGACTAGAGGATTGTCAGCATACGTGTTCAGTTCTGCAAAACAAAAGATGAATAGCCGACATTAAATTCACTTTAATGTGTGAAAATAATTAATGTTGAGCTCAATAATTCACATTCAATAGTTATATTATGATTACTTGAACAAAGTGATAGTGTTCATTTGTGGCACAGGTTTAAAGCACACTGATAATGTGCTTCGTTTAAATAACACATTTTTAAATATAAAGACAGTGTTTTCATATTCAAGTAAAAATAAAAAAAACAGTTATTACTTATAGTAAGTTTCGCATTCAATTGAACAATTGAAAAAAATAGTCAGGCACTTTACGGGGTAACTGAATTTGTATAAGCCTTTGAATCCGTTCTACAGTGCAACTGCATTTATATGTTCATTAATTTACAACATTAAATAAGCACATTTGAGGCTAGCTGCAAGGACTGGGAGTGAACGGAACAAGTGACTGTGTATGTTTTGCAACCAAGAGTTGAGCAACACTAAACCTGGTCAGTAAATGGATAAATGACTATAGCTAATTTAGTTAATTTACCTCGATGTAGGAGTATATGCGCATACAAGAACGAGGTTAACTACCTAAGATGAAAACACGATGTGAAGAGTAGAAAAGCAAACCATCGTGTTTCACAAACTACAATTACAGCAATCACTGTCTCCAATGACAAAGTCTGATGCTATTAAACCAGTGAATGGTAGAAAATATCTAGAAACTACTCACCGTCTATCCATGACTTGATATCTAAAAAACTTGCGTAGCTGGTAATATCATAAACTAACACTGCAGCATTTGACCTTTTATAATACATGGGCGCCTGGAAAAGAGATTGAAATTGCAATAACAGGTCCTCGACAGAGAGTTTTATCGGTAATTAATAATTAGTGCTAATAAATTCAAACCTGTTCCGAATTACACCTGATGGAAACTCACAGTAGGTTAAGCATTTTTACTTAGGATATTGATGCTTTTATGATTTTCACTAGGGCGACAGCATAAATAATTAAAACAAGTCCTTCAATGGCAATTTTTGCTCATGACTTTTACCAACAGGGAATATTTATCTGTACAAGATCAAGCTTTATTTCTGATGCTCAATTCTTAATGCAAAAATGTCAAAGCTGACAGACTGACTGACCGAAGCTGCTTTTAAACTATTATACAGTTTACAGATAGTATTCCATAAATACTTAATCGGAGGGCATGTTACATAAGATATTGTGATATCACAGACTACTACTTCAGCTGCGCAGTTTCAATTTTCTAACAATGTCTCCATTTGTCTGCTTTGTTTGTGTAACTGGTAATGAGTTCAAATGAGTTTATATTATTACATAGTCTAAAGTTTATTTACAAAAAAGTATGAATGTATTTTTAACAATATTTTATCTGAAACCTTTTGCCGTTTCATTTCATTTCTTCATAACCGTGAGGTAGGTTTCCAAAATCAGGAATAGGTTTCCTAGTTGCTTACTGAAGCGAAAGAAAAGCTATCTTAGCTAAAGTAATTGTACTATTGCAAACATGCATCGAATACTAATAATATCAACACTATAAACTCAGCGACTGACAGCAAATATTTTGCTATGATGTTTGCCTGTGGCCATGTCAGTGTGCTTGCAGATTAGGTTAACAATCTCTAAGTACATGTTGAATTTCAAAAATGTTTTACAGTAATGTAAAATGCACTTTTACATGCATAGATTAATAATGACGTTATTGTACTTTTTTGCTAACATCAATCCTTTATTATAGAAATATTAAGCTGGTTTTTCACATTGAAAAAGTATCAAATGTTTAAGGTGCAACATCCCCAAAATGCAAGAATATGTGGATGTTTTTACTTACCATAGAACGAAAACGTTCTTGACCCGCTGTGTCCCATATGTGCAGCTTAACTCTGACCCTTCCAACAGTTCTAAATACAAGCAAAATAGGCTACATGTTAAACACATTACGTATATCTGCCAACAATTTGAAGTAAAAATGAGGCAAAACGTAGAAAGGCCAAGGATCACTGGTAGGGGTCCAAGGGGGGCAGCAATTTATGCCCCAGTTTACCATGGTATATATATAAATATATTCTTTTGTACATATAATAAAAGCTCAATAGCACCCAAAAGTACTTAATTCTCGATAATTGTAATACTCTTTAGTGTAATATACATGTATTTTGAGACTCACGAATGCTACTGTACTACTGATAATAGAACTACTACTATTAATTGTGTTGTGGAATGTATTGACCGCAAAGGAAGAAACTTGCGTGTGAAATTGCAGAATTGCGTGTGAATTGAAATTTTATGCATGTGCACAGATTTAAAATGTGCCTAATGTGTGAGATGTGTATGTGGTATCAGAGTGAATGCTAGGCGCATGTTTGACGTTGAGCTTAGCTGACCTGACCTATGTTAAGACGAATGCTTTTCTTTAGGTTTTTGGGAGAGACTCAGTTGGTTAGTTTAGTAAATATTTTACCCAACTCAATGTTGAAATGGTGTTAAGAAGGATTTTTATTTGCATTAGTTAACCAGGGAAAACTCTACCAGGAGTATCACAGGTCTGAGTTTGGCATTTAGAACAAATTCTCAAACTTGTCTCAGGAAATAAATAACTAGGAAAGTGAGTTGACAAGCAAATGTAGCGACATTTCTGACTACCTTACATGTTTAATGCTTTGCTAAAGAAAGTTCTTACAAGAGTACACTCACTATCACAAAAAACTCCACTGAAGAGTAAATTATGAGAGCTATAAGAGCAGGTTATTTATAAGTTCAAAGTTTATGTCTGCAGTGAGTGTGTACACCTACAGTTGAGTGATTATTGCTATTATTAGAATGCCAGGTAAGCTTACCTGTGAGTGCTGGGGGATTAACGACGTACAATGTGTATGTTGTGAAGGTTAAAGATCAGGTTACTTGCAGGGTTAAGGATATATAAACGCAATTTATCAATATGCATCAAAATTATTATGTCGTGTTATCCAAGTTTGTTACATACACCGTACAATTTAACAAGAGAAACAGTATTAAGTTCTTGCTGCTGCGTAAAGTAAAGCTAACGAAAGCTGAATATTCAGGAATTTGCCAAAAAATAATGTAATTAAGTTTTTAAGTGCTTTGTACGCAATACTTTGTTAAATGGCAAGAAAAGGAAATTAAAAGTACATATCGCAAAGAACCTTCCAATTAAAATTTGATTACTTGGCATTATACTTTAAAAGACTGTTTAAAAGACTTATGTAATTGGAAAGGAAAATTATTAATAATTTAAAATATTTACCCCGCCTGATAGAACGGCATTGCATCTCCAGCCCAGTGTGCACTACTGATTCACCAAAAAGCACATTTTCGATCTTACTGATAATATATATGTAATTTATACATTTGCTCAGTTAGTGAAGATTGTGTTATCAATGCTCTGATTATTCTTCCAAACTTCATACACTGTCATTTAAACTGATTTCATACGACATACTGTTAAAATGATGCGTCTAGCAGGTATCATGGGAGTTTAAATTTACGAGTTTTATACAGCATTACTGCTAATGCAAGTTCTGTGCACAACAAGACAGCTTTAAATAAGAAGTCACAGTACAGCAACACAGTATAAATGTTACTTAAAAGACTTCACACAGACACTCTTGACTGAAGTGTAATTTCAAAATTTTGAAAAAATTAAAGCTCAGAAAAGAATCTGAATCTGGTTCAGATACGTTTATAAAGGCAGCGCAACCTGTTTTGCACTGAAGGCCCTCGGTGATTCAGTGTAGAGTCTCTAAGATAATATATTTTTGTTTTATAATTTTCATGGATTACAGTTATGTTAAGCATCTAGTTTCCAATCACTATAATTTACAACAAAGTACACCTGCACCAGTTGACTAAGATTGTACAGAGGCTGAAGCTGTCAGTTGCTACTACATCAGCTGACTCACACAGTAAATCAGCTGAGTCAGTTAAAGCTACAAATTAACTAAATAAATGATAAACTGTTAGTTAACTGTTAAATTATGGAGAGCAATTTTTTTAAATAATTCGTGCTGCTTATACGCAGAAAAAAATGGATTTATTGCAAATATAATTTATTTCATATAATAATAATATGATCCATACAAGCGACCAACGTTGCATATTTGTGTATTTAATTTTGAATGGACTGCTTGATTGTTCAAAAATTTCTAAAATTTAGTATCTCTGTCAGCACATGCACAATCTGCCTCTGAATCCGCAATGCTATACCATATTTCGTTTAACACAGTGGTTCCCAACCTTTTCCTTGCCAAGTACCCCTTCTAAATGTGGCGATCTTCAGCGTACCCCCACCTGATATTTTTCAACAAATCGTTTGAAAAACCAGTTTTCAGAAAACAACGATTAATATTATCGACAATTTTTTATTTTAACTATTTTTGAAAACATGAATTTTATCACTGATTATTAAGAAATACGTAATTTAAACAACTTTCTCGAATATGAAAACATCAATACAAGGAAACGCGATCTTCACAGCAGTCATAATTAATGTGCATGCTGTTCTTGATGATTATCAACAAGTTTTTTGATATCAGGTTTAATTGTTGATATTGCAACTCGCATGTCGCTCCTCAAATCCAAACGGTTTCTTGCCTTCGTCTTCAAATGTAGCATTGCACTGAAGCCTAGCTCACATTTGTATGTTGTCACAAATGGAACCAACACCTCGAAAGCCGCAATTTTCAGTCCATTGAAGTCTGCACTTAGCTGTGTCCAGAACTTCTCTAGTGACGTGGTCTTGAACTTCATCTTCTCAACTTCACATGCTTGCAATTCAATCAGAAGTTCTTTGCTCGCATCATCATCTGGCAGTTCATCAACGTCAGAAGCAAAAGGTTCTTGAAGAACTTTCAAATGGGCTCCAATGTCAGCTTGTAATGCGTTTGGGAGTTCGCCTTGTGTTGTAACAAGTTTTTCTAAAGTTGGGAAGTTCGTTAGTACGCCGCTCTCAACTCGTCGAATCCAAATTGGAAGCTTCTTCAAGAAACCTGATAATTTTTCGTGAGCCTCGACAATGTTCATGTTGTTTCCTTGAATTGAAATATTCAACTCATTCAAGACAGAAAAAATGTCTGCCAAATATTTTGCCCGTGTATTTTACCCTTTTCAACGGCTACAGAAAGAAAAAATGTGTCGATCTGACACACCTTCTGCGTACCCCTGGCATTGCTGTTGCGTACCCCCAGGGGGTACGCGTACCCCTGGTTGGGAGCCACTAGTTTAACATATTTCAACCAGTGATTTCATCATCATTATATGCCTGCTATGTCAATTGTAGACATTGGGTAAGCAGAATTCTAAAATAAAAGATTTCTGCCCTTGAGACAGGTAAACACAGCAGTAATCCAGCAAAAAGCTAGACACTGCTATGCCAGTGACTTGTCTGCAACAGCGAAAATCTTCGCAACCAGCAAAAATGTCGGCTAGCTCGACTCCCATCACTGAGTGGCTGGCGCGACTAAAGCTCGGTTTCTTATCGGTTAGGTCGACTGCAGAAGTAAACCGGCTGGAGCTCAGCTAAAACGGCACGGCTCTGGCCTCTATGTATATAGCTCAATGCAAAATTTCTTCATTGTTTCTCATATATTGATAACAGGGTGATTAGGATTTCGTCTACTGGGACATTTAGAGGATTCGCTGTGTGAGTGATTGGCCTGGCGCTGCATGTGTTGGGATATGATAGTATCTCTGTCAGAAATGGGTAGCTGATCATGAGAGAACTGGTCGCGCTGTGTCCATAACTCCCGGGAGGACAAACCGCCATGGCGGATGCGAGAATTTAGGCGAGCGAGAGCCATAGACAAACCTAAACGGGATACGGGTCCACCTCCAGGTTCGTGGCGCAAAAGTTCTTCTTCCAATTCCTGGATCGCACGCTCTGCAACTGGGTTCTTATTTGGATTTTTGATACGTCCAATTTCCAGAGAAAGACCAAGTTGCAGAAGAGTGCTGTCATTGGAAAGAGCACGAAAGCCAGGAGCAGGATCCACTCTGACTACTGCAGGAGGGCCATCTGGAGGGTGAAGATCTAAGCAAAGGCAAGCAAGAGCTTCACGAAAGGTGTCGCTTGTTTCATCTGGCACGATGCATGCATTCGTATAAGAAGTGGATGTTTCTCGCACTACTAGGATAAGTTGGCGATGACGTTTAAGAATGTCCGCAGCAAAGGACAGACCAACAGCATTGGGAGGAGAATCAGATGACTGGCTAATAAGACTTTGGGGAAACTTTTTCAGAGACGAGCACATGTGGCATGAGTCAGTAACTCGATCAATGGACTTTGACATGTCTAAAGCAAAGAAGTGGCGCCTGGCAACGAGCTGAAGCTTTGTAGGGTGACTAAGCTTTATGTGAAGAGCTGTGAGAAGGCCTTCCAGAACAGAACGTGGAACCACGATGAGCTCCATGGAAGGGTGCAATGGCTCATGACGACGCACAACCAATAAGCCATCCTTAGCAATTGTAGCGGCATTGAGGTCCCTTTTAACATCTTTGATGTTAGTGCATTTCTTTGACGGACGCGTTCCTTGCCGAAGGTGGGCATGAGTGCGACGCAAATCTGGACAGCCAGACTGGATGTCCCTCCATGCTGATCTGGTGGTACAGGGCAATGGAGCAGTACAATTGATGATGTCCTGCACTGAGGCGGAACGGACAACAGAATCTTCGGTCTGTATGATAAATGAGCAGATCTGACAATGTGGTTCGTTGCACTCAGGTGCATTTCTGCTTGCAAAATCCGAAGGAATATTGGCATTTCCTGAGAGGTGCCGGACAGTTACCTGGTAGCGGCTTACGGTGGATAAAAATGACGTGACACGAGGACTGGCGGAAAATTCGCCTCTACAAAGCTTTTCTATAGCTTGAACACATGGTTTGCTGTCCGTTAGTACGCAGGGGTGAGAAGTCGACTGTATAATAAAAGGACTAAAATGTTTGACAGCAGCAGCAATGCACAAGGCTTCTACCTCACAAGGTAACCATGTAACCTGGTGTTTGCGTAACTTGGCACTGAAGAATCCGGCAAGAAATAATTTGGAATTGCGGGTAACATACAAAGTAGCACCAATTCCCCTTTTAGTGACAGATCCATCAGTTACTATCCACAGCTGATCTGAAGGTACTGGTAAAATAATGGGTTTGTGCATAGATAGAGCCTTTTGGGCAGCGGCAAAATGGTGGTGTAATTCATCGGTCCACTGCAGCTTGTCACGTGACTGCAGTCCAGCGATGGCATCCTCTAGAGGGGCTAACACAAGGGAACAGCCAGGTAAGACACGTCCAAGTACTTTATATGCACCAATAAATGATCGAAGACCATGGACTGTATCTGGTGCAGGGCATGTTGATAAGGTGGCTATGCGGTGAGGGCTAGCGGCAATGTTGCCTTGTGTCCAAATCCATCCTAGTATGGTGGTTGACTTTGGACAGATGATAGTCTTTGTGGGAGATAAGTGGATGTTAGACTTGTGAAGAGCGTCAAGAACCCGATGCCAATTGTCCAAGAGTTCTTCAGGGGTATCACCTCCACAATAGAGGTCATCTGCTAATTTAGAAACAAAGCCATCTTGGAGAGAGTCACCGAGGATCCGACACATTAATTCTTCTAGTGCCGTTTCAGAACCAGGCATGCCCATGGCACATCTGGTGTACACTCTGATGCCACGGAATGGAGTAGCTACCCCACAATATTTCATAGAAGAATGTTCTAATGGAATCTGATAGAAAGCATCAGTTAGGTCAGATACAATGATGTAACGCCAACGGGCGATAGTTTGTAGGATAGTGTTGGCATCAGGCATTAAAGATGGCTGGGGCTTGCTATATCTGCCAACATCTGAAAAGGCTGTTACAAGACGATGACCACCTCTGCGCTTTTTGACTAAGAATGAGGGGTTTAGGTATTCGACAGTAACATTAACATCTTCAGGGCGACGGACTACACCCTGTGCTTCAAGCTCATCAAACTTTGCTTGCAGCTCTATGAGTTTATCTCGTGAGTATTGAGGTACTCTGCCCGTGCGCTGTGGGGGCTGTACGGGACCCATATTGACTTTGGATGCGAACTTGCCAGCAGCACCATTGTATCCACTGATATTGGGGCTAAAAATGCCATCATAGTCTTGTAGTAGCTTCTTGAAGTTGGCACGAGATTGCGGGCTTAGGATGTTATCTGGGTCAACAGTGACGGCATCTGAGTAACAAACTGGTGGGTTCTGCTTGGCGTTATGCATTTGAGCCTGGGGTAGGTTTTGGGAATCCTGGCTATTAGTAGTAAGTTTGGAACTAGTTACCGAATAGGTCTTGCAAATGTGTGCGTGTTTGGGTATTGTAAGTGGATCAGAAGAAATATTTGGTATGCGGATTTTTCCTGCTACAGCTTCAATTATGTCAGGTTGAGGCCATAGTGAGGTGGTTTTGGCATAGTCGGTATGAGGCTCTACGGCTAAAGGGCTGTCAGGGTCCACAGAAGAGGGGACTGATAACTCTAAGTACTCGCCAGGCCAGATCATAGTAGGAGTTGAGGGTGCACGCAGAACATGGGCATAGCAAATACTACTTTTGGAGGTGTTGGCAGGGGGAATATCATATTTAGCAGTGTCTGAGCCTTTTATGCAAACTTCTTTCCGAGCGGGACGAACTGAGATATCGTTAGCTATGAGGAAAGGAGTTCCAGCCAAGATATCAACATCCAAATTACGCACTACTAGGGCTTCTAAACAGAGATTGTGAGCATTTCGAGTAACGGTTATGCGTGTTTCACCTATGATGTCCAATGGTGTAACCCCATCAGCTTGCAAAGCGGACTGTGTAGTTTGCTGAATAGGAACACCAATTAGATGGGCAATAGCTTCTT